>JACCGJ010010002.1:0-11536 GCA_013407085.1 Atriophallophorus winterbourni
AAATGAAAGAATGATTCTGTTGTTTTTCTTCAAAATGGTCGGCCCAGTGTGAGAGGCGGCGATTAGTTAGTTAGTTAGTTAGTGATAAGAGTACCGTCTATTTCAGAGATAGTCTCGCGCACTCCTTTTTGTAGGCCCCGTCGATCAAAAAAGTCTGAACAGTTTTCGCACGTTACCCGCATTATTTGAAATTTCGATTTTTTCGACATTATTTAGCCACAACATTTCTCTGTCTAGTCTTAAGCTCCGTTTAAGTTCATTCCTCACGCGTCTTCGCTCTGTATTGTGTCTAGGACCATGAGATATTTGGCGTCGCTGGTGAAGAATTTCAATACAGCGCTGTTAAATCCAGTGGGACTTTTGGGTTAATTGTGTAGTCCAACAGACTGTTATTGCAGCGGCTCGCATAATCCCTGTTATTTTGTTCCACCTTTCGTCGGCAGTTGCACACAGCAGCTTGGAGTGAGTTAATCAAGGTGGTCCTATGCATTTCTTGAACTGCAGTCGGAGAGAAGTTTTCAACCACAATGCGTTTCTCATCCCAAGGCTTCGTACCGTAGGATTTTAACGAGAACCTACATCGCACAAGAGCATGATCCCAATCTATGCAGCTATTCCAAAAGAAGCGACAGTCCTCAATGCAACATCTTTACCAAGCACTTATGGCGATATTGTCGATTTAGGCTGAAGGTTGGCTTCCATCCGGTCAGCGCCATGTGGCACATTGACATCTTTTACGGCGAAAGAAAGTGCTGCTAATGAATAATCGAGATTGCGCACAGAATTGTATAAACCGTTCAACATTATCTGTGCGTTGGCCTTTAAGACCAAACATGCCACCTAATTGTGATTCAGATGTATATAAGCGACCAAGTCTGTCATTCATATATCCCGCTAAGACAACAATATCTGAACTTTTTGCACGTCGCAAAAGAGCGTAAAGATCGTCGTAAAAGGCGTTCTTCTCGTCGTTGCAATTGGTGTTAGTCGAGGCGTAAGTTGCTACAATAAACCAACATTCTCTGGTAAGGAAATTTTGAGTGGGGTTTAATATTATTGGCTAGTCTAACTGCGCACATCCTGCTATTGCAATGAGTCCAATCGATTAGACAGGATTCGGCACGTGAGTTTAGCACCAACATCCGCCTGTCTTGGAACGGCAACTACGGAATAAGCGGAGGAGAGCAAAAAGTAACGAGTCGAAAGGTTTGGGGCAGTAAGTTCTCTAATTATAGACGGATCATATAAGTGCATTTCTGATAAACAGCAAACATCAATAGATAGACTATCTAAGGCAAGAGCTAGTGCAGCTTGCTGGCCTATTTGTCTGAGAGTTCTGACATTCATGACTCCGATGTGAGAAGAGGTCCGTGGTTTCAGAAAGTGATCTGTACATTCGAGAACAGAAAATGTTCCAACATGTTCAGCGTGGTCTTTTCTAAAGCTCGGATTAACAGACGGAGAGTTGTTAGGAGTGGATGGGGGAGCGGAAGGGTCTAAAACAGTTTGAAGAGTAGGGCCAGCAGTAGCTTGTTCTCACTTACTCGCCCTGCTGTATTCAGCAAGTAAGGCGACCCTGTTCATCGTGCGCGACGGCCGATACACTATGGAGTTGGGTTTCGTAGTAATAGTCATGGTTGTCCAGCTCAAATGTATCATCGCACTTTAGGCTACAATTGCTTCCGAACTGCAGTAGGAATCAAATATTCTTTGCCGACATTTAGCCATATATGCTCATTGTTTTGTGAATTAATTGCAGACAATTAAAAAATCGTTATTCAAACATCAGTTTAATGTCCCTTCCGGCGCAAAAGGAACATCAGCAGGTCCATGATAACTTGATTTTGAGAACCTTTTTTTATTGATTGGCCTCTTACAGTGTGCTATCTTTGATAATGGTTTTGGTGGATAATTCATCACTGATATAAATTTAAGGCAGTTAAGCATTCGGTCAATGCTATCGGTATAATGCTGCCTCTGATGATGATGATGATGATGATGATGATATAAATTTTAACTCACGCTTTGATTGGTCGTTTTTGCTTCATGATTCTTTATTACTCTTATCACAGTTTCATGCAACCCTGTTGGAATTGGCGGTCGAAAACAACAATCTGCAAATGGTGCGCCTGCTGTGCATGGCTGTAGATGAGGATCAACATTGTTTCAAAAAGGTGCTGAATTTCAGTTTCTTTTGCTTTTTAAATGCGTGCGATGATTACTGATGTGAGCTACAATCATTATAAGTGGCTTAACCTCATATGTCATTTCAAGGTTCAGAGAACCAGCTTCTAGTGCGAGTTTCATTCGCAGTTGGCCTCACCATTTTTTAAATTTTAATAATGGCTTCCAATACATTTTTCGTGCAATATTCCATTATTCTACTGTGAACCAATAAACGACACTTCCAGTAAAATTTCACCAATAACCGTTCAAAGGTTCCAATTCAAGTAGGGAATAAATTGTAGCTCCATTCATTTAAAGTTGAGTTTGATTAACCGATACGGGACTGTTTGGTTCATCTGTTGTTGACAAAAGTAGCTGTTTTATCCGCAAGTTTCTATCCAATGACTTTCCTTTTGCATTTAGCTTTCATAGGTATTATGAATCTTCGTTTAATTTTTAGCTTATTCATTGCATGATGTTTGTTTGAAAGAAAATGGTTTTAAATTATTGTGAACCATCATATAGTTGTGAGCTCTCATGCTTTCTATTCCAGACAAAATTCACTATCGTGTTCTAACTACATTTAAACTGAACTTTATTTGCAATTTACTCATGTAAACCACATGCAGCCGACCCAGCTCACTGACAAATTTTTAAAGCCTGTCCAATCGTTGAACTCATTAGCTGATACATGTTTGTTTGGTGACGAAGATCTCGGTTTAGATGGCGATGTTGCAACGAGTTTTATGTTGCCTTTCGGTACCAGTTGTACTCATTGTTGAATGAACTCCTTTATATTCCTGGGTATCTAATGATTCGTAACCGTTAATGTGGCTACCCGAGCATAAGGTTCCGAGGATATAACAAAACATGCAATTGACAGATAAAAACTGTAACCCGCTTGGTAAGAAGTACGCTAATCGCTTAAAGTAATCGTATTATAGTATCAGCTTCATGAGTGAGAATGACTGAATGTTGTGCGTATGAGAAATATGAAAGACAATTTTATTGTCTATCGTATAGACCAACAAAGCAAACGATCGCTTGCTTCTGATCAAAAGATGGGTTAAGCGTCGTCATATATGCTTCTTACAGCAGCAGCAGCATGTTGGTAGCTTTACATCGGTAGCAAGAGTCGAGTGCTTAACTGCCATAGAATAGTGATACGATAAAATCCCTAAATTATGTGAAAGGGTGGCACCTACTGAACCACTGAATCGGTAAAAGGTTAAGACAGACACACTGGGATCAGA
The DNA here is from genome assembly GCA_013407085.1 of Atriophallophorus winterbourni. Classification (NCBI taxonomy): domain Eukaryota; kingdom Metazoa; phylum Platyhelminthes; class Trematoda; order Plagiorchiida; family Microphallidae; genus Atriophallophorus; species Atriophallophorus winterbourni. The sequence goes on from JACCGJ010010002.1 coordinate 3,420, forward strand.
GGCCTACATCTCAAATCAAATCAGCATAACAAGATTTCAACGACCAATATGTAATGGTTACGCAGGATTCCTATTAGTAATTTTCGCATTTTGATGGTGAGTGCTGGAATAAAAGTATAGCTTAGAACAGTAACTACGTCGGCACAATATTCCTGCACAGCCGAGTCGGAGCCCGATGTCGTTGTTTCTATTTCTGCGAGCTGTTCAATTCAAAATTCCATTCAGGGTCAACAAGTTGCGCTTGTATGCCCCGTTGGATAGGTTGGGTTGACCAACCTTTCATTCAAATGAGCCCGCCACTCATGTAGATACCGGGTTTGAACCGACCATGACCATGAACAAAAAGCATTTCCATCACACACACCGCCAGAGATTACGTGCTGTTTTCACTCATCACTGGAGACAGTGGTCATGATCCGCATGCGGTTTGCACGTGGGAGGAATGAAACAGTTGCTTTGTTTGCTGCCACTGTTGGATAAGGTTGGTACACCAACCTGTTCATCGCTCAAATAGCCCGCACTCCATGTAGACAGAGTTTGACCATTGACCCTACGTCCTACCTTTTTGAGTGCACCAGCACGGAAACCGGTCTTGGCGTGTGTGTGGTGTATGAAAATGCTTTAAATGAGCTTTTTGTCCATTTATTGTCAGTTTCAATGAACTAAGGCAAATCGGTATGCGAGCACTACTACTCACATTGAACCCGGCTGTTGATTTAACCATTGAGGTAAACAGCACAATATCGCTTCAGTTTAGCTCTATTTAATTGTGATTAATTTTACCATTATATGCACTGCATTATCCCATTTAGCCAGCAACTCCTCATCTGCATATTGCCGCGTCGAATGGAAATCGGGAAATGCTTCAATTTTTAATTCGATTAGGTTTTGATGTCAATCAGAAGGAATTAAAGGTCAGTGGTTTCTGTAATGTTTTCTCTCATAATGAAACGTCTCTCCTACTTATCAGGTCCCTTTGGAATTCTATTCAACAGTTTTTACTTAGCCATTTTTTCTAATTATTGTTTCATCTACGAAAATAACATATTCAACGCTGAAAACGATTGCGTTTCTGAATGTTGTTTTAAAGACCAAGCAAAAACAAACGCCTATATTTTGATTCAGGATTCATAATATTAGATAGCAAATTCTATCGGATAGGAAGCCATTTGAGTTACACTTGGTAAACGTTTATTGAATATCTTGCGGTGAATTAGAATAACTGTTTCTAATTCTTTATCAGCATCACGCTGAAATTTGACAATTATTTTCACTCGAGAGTTCGGTTTGATTTCAATGATCATTAAAATTGTTTCGATCACTTATATTTCTTTAAGTGTGTGTGTTCAGATTCCGTGGTATAATTCGCTTGGACTATATTAGCCCGTATTATCTGGAACCATTTTGGAACAAGCCCACCGTGATCACCTATTGGGAGAGAGAGTAGAGATCGATGGTCGGTATTTCCTCCATATCACGAGTTAGGAAACACAATCTGTTTGGATTCCCTAAGATTTATGCGATTTATACAATAGGTACCTCGAATTGTCGGGAGCACCACAACTAGAAACCGGTGCGCAAAACCACGTCATCCACGGCTTTCCATCTGCGATTCCCTTCTAAATTGTTAGTGAAGCCCTTTGCAGTCGGCCAGTGAAAAAGATTCTAGCTAACAATTTAAAAATGTTAATCTGATAAAATTTATTTTTTGCTTAACTGGCTCAAAAGGTTGTTCTTACTCACAAACCTCCTATATCATTTTAAAACGTCGGTTTATTGAAATGCTTTCGGTATATAATAGGGTACTGCACAACTATTTAATACGTTCACCATACTATGACAGCGTCGCCTACGTTAGCTGGGTCACGAATATAGTATGAAAAATGTTTGTATTCCAGAAGATATGCTGTATGGTGAGTTGAAATCAGGAATTCGACTTTTGAGCAGACCTCAGTTCAAAGATGTGTGCAAAAGAGACATGAAAGCTCTTGACATTAACATTACGTGTTTGGAAGTACTTGCTCCTTATCACTCACTTTGAAGGTACTGTGTAATGCGTCATTTTCAAACTGGAAAAGCAGACTCTGCTATGTCTAATGCTTATCGTACATCACGCTGTCAGCATACAAGTAACATCGTTCGACCGAATACTGCGAGCGCTGCGGGAGAGATTTCCCCTCCCAGATCATCATGCGCTTGTAATGTAAATCCATGGTTGACATTGACCAAGAATGCTAATGGATATACGACTATTTGCATTTGGTCATAATTCTTGAATCCTCTACCCTCGATAAAGCGACTTTTTATGTTGTTTTACATATTTCAATTTCTTTCGAACATGGGTTAAACGGCAGCAAAAGAATGCTACATTGTTTTCGTTGCATTAGGCTGATACAACTAAAAAGTAGATTATTAACTTATCGTACTCTCAAAGTTCGACTGTTTGTTCCGTTTTGTTTCGTTAAAACTTTTACTCGTTGTTGAATTGTTTCACGAAGTATTCTCGACATTTATTTCAGTTTGGAAACACTTGTCTTCATGAAGCATGTTCTCGAGGTTTCTCTGACTGTGCGGATCTACTCGTCCAGTGCTATGCGAATATGGATGCGCCAAATTTGGTAAGTTCCAAGTGGTGAGGTATCAGTGAAACGATTAAATCCATTCATGGGTTGGGCCACATAAAAGGAATGGAAAGAAGAAAACACTAGAGTTGCGTGCACCCATAATCTTTGTTTTCATTCAAAAAGCTACAATTCCTTTAAGGTCATCAAACGTTGAATGCTTCATCATAATCAAGAACCGAGTTATAAGCTGTAATGACACGTTAACATCTTAAAAGATGACAGGCGTGGGGCATATAAAGCTACAAAAACTTTAGAACATTAGACACAGACACACTAGAATGAGGTGCCCATACCTCCAATCAAACACGCTTTCAATAATGTGTTGTAAACGAGTAGCGTGACATCATCATGACTGCTTCCTTGCGGGTTTCACTGTCACACATCACAACAAGCTTTTCTCGCCATTTCATTTAAAAATTTACAACATTAATGAAGCACACCAAGATGTCTACAACAAGACCGCTACTGAACAAGATTTTGAACCATAGCACTAGGAGTAAGAAGCTGTTGCGAATTCTGATATCTGGGAGACGGGTCGGCCAAAATGCAGCTAGTTTCACAGCGAAAGACTTCAAACGCTTGAGTCAAGTCAGAATATCTGCACCATTCCGATTAAGGGATGTCAAATAAAACCGTGATAGGAAAACGATGATTTTACTTTCGCAATACGTGGCCTAACCAGCGAATTCTATGCATGTTAACTTGTTTTTCGCTATATACGTCGCTTCCAAATATTCTATCATGGATAGCTGCGTCACTTATCCGCTGGTACAAAGTACGGGGACAGTGATTGTCGAAAACCTGCACGCGTCTTACTATTTTTTTCTCAGTGTCAAGGTTTCACACGAATGATAGTTCCAATAAACGTGTGAAGATGCATAACCGATTTGTTGCTGTCTATACTCTTCAAATGATGGTAGAAATATCAGGATCAGCGTGTTTCTAACCCTCTTATAATGAGTTGTGGTTAATTCTGCACAAATGCTACATTTTCCATCAACATTGCAGCTACGAATGTGTTTTTACCGCCAAGATTTGCCCTTCCTGATCCTTTACCATTTTTAGGCCTGAAGATGTACTATAAGTATGACTTCGCCCATAAGACTGGATGCCAAGTCGCCGCAGTTATTTTGCAACTATTCTTGGCAATCATTTTACCACTGCATATGGTGACGGTCTGGTTTTAGTAAATTTCCAGAAATCTGCATTCGCGAGATGTATCGAACTTGGGGCGTCCAGTTGAAGGTCACACATCCTATCCACGCTCATTCTACTTAAAAAGTGGCACGTCAATTTTGATAAATGATATAGAATCTCTGCAAGGTATTCCGTAGTCATAAAAGTCATAGTCGGTTAGAGGTTTTTGGTAACGTTTTGTTTTGACACGTAAGCTTCGTCAGACCAAGGTTGTAAGTACGAAGAGAGATACGGTTTAAATTGCATTTTTTCAATCACTTGAGCACTTCCGTTTTCCTGATATTGTAATTTCTGCTTAGGGTTCCATATTATTTTTTAATATGGAAAAAGTAATTTAGTGTCTGAAGTAACCTCAAACGTTGTTTCTAATGTTAAGCTCGGTCAATATTTTATGCTATATTTGTCACCCCGGGAACAGTATCCTTGTTATTCATTTTAATTTACCAAAAAGACTATCTTGCCTTTCCCCGTTAAAACGTTATGCAGGCTATTTCAGCCATCATTTGGTTTTTTTGATTAAGTTCGATAGTATTGTACGTATCACCTAAAGTCCCAGAAGACCGCAAAAAATATCTAATATTTTTAAGCTAGTGCCATAAGCGTGCTGTTCGAAATACAACTGAGATTTACCATTTTTCAAGTCGCTGGTTTGGCGCCATTAACCTACGCCTTCCGTTCAAAAACGGCCAATATATTCAAAGTAATTCAAAGTTTTAATGGTCCAAAAAGCAAATACTTTACAGTAACCATAGGTTAAAAATATAGGGAGGAACATTCTTTCCCGCAGCGCTCAGAGCGATAATAAGTACAGGGACGAACGGTGTCAGTTTCACTCTGATGGCGTGATCTACAATTAGCAGCGGTATCTGCAGTATCTGCTCCTCCTCAGCTTGCAGATGACGCTTCACAAAATGCCTCTAATGTGAGCGGCCAAGAGCAAGTTCCTCCCAACTCGTAGGAGCAATGTTAAACGCGTGTATAAGCGTTATAAAGGAATTCCATTCTCGTTATAGCTGTACAAGTGTTTTATAAATTTATCTGAAATAAGTCGTTATCAGAAGGGAAATAAGCTCAGTTAGCGTTTCGGCCCTACAATCGCCATAGTAAATTAAAATATATTCACTTCATAGTACATTCACAGATTTGGTCTTGTACTCATGAATTACTGCCAGCAAGTGTTATTCGCAATAACCTTCACGTGATTATAAAACATCTGCTGATGGTTTTAGGATGGATTTACCCCGGTTCATTCGGCATCCCAATTCGGGCACACGGATTGCGTCAACCTGTTAATTTCCCGAGGAGCTGATATGAACACAAAGAACAAAGTGGGTTTCTGTCATTGCCTTGTAATCGACAAGAAATATGTTTTACATCACGATTGCATTTCGCATCTTTTCTAGTATGGTGATACCGCATTACACACTGCTGCCAGGTATGGACAGAAAGATATTGTACGCTTGCTGTTGGGCAAAAACGTGCGCTTGGAAGCAGTGAATCAGAACGAGGACAATGCACTTCACATTGCTGTCGGGCTAAAGCGATTTGCGATAGCAAGAATGTTGCTGGATAGCAATGAGGCTGCTCGATTTCCCACCGGTATCGGCCTTCCACTCGACATCCGGATGAGGCGTAACGCTCAAGGTGAAACGCCACTAGATGTTGCTCGTCGAAAGCACTTTGAAGAGTTTGTACAAATGCTCACTTTGGCCGAAAGCTATCAAGTTGTGAGTTCAGGGTGATCGTTTCTTTTTTTCAATTGTTAAACTATTCTGGTGTGTTGCTCACATACCCCGAACTTACAATCCACTGGCATTCAAGTATAACTTTTTTTCTCGATTATCCACTGTTTCAAGGCTCACTGAACCTGATCTTACTGTCTCCACCTGATGACGGCAAACAGCCAGAAACCGGTAATGGAGTGTAATTTCGGAGGATGTGAGCAACACATCACTTTGGTCATCCATAAGCGCCTCGAGTGCTTGACCAAGAATCACTATGTGATTCCGTGTTTGAACATCGTGGTTCGTTGTACGAACCATGTGTAACAGTGGCATTCAAGTATAACTTTGTTCAACTATTCGTTTGCGAGTGGTAAAACTTAGTTTAATTTCCTCACGTTTTACAGCAGTAGGAAATTAATTGAAGGCGTACTGAAAACGGATCTATGTCTTTATTCTTTCCAAGTGCGAATAATGTTAGGAAATTTTTTAGCTATAATGTTGTAGCCTTCAGAAAAGAAGCAAATATGAGTAATTTAACCTTATTCTCTTGTTAACTGTTGTGTGAGTAGTTCTCAAATTTGGTCTAATTTAGCGACGCAGTTCAGTTGCTCATAGCTATTGGTATATTTATAAGCGGATAGGAAGCAAACGCACAAATGGCACTTCATAACTAAGACAATAAAATCTTAACTGAAATAAAGTGAAAAGGCCAAATGCACAAATGTGTCTAAACTATTAACTTGCTATCAAATTGCATGATGTGCTATCAAATGCAAAGAGGTGCGCTTGTGCCACATTTATGTCCCGGTAAGCGACGCCGTGCTGCAGCCTTCCCCAATATCCAGTTATCAACTCATCAATAGTACAACTTTGCGATAATACAACCTGAGCGATGTAACGCTCAAAAGAATCAGTGTCCTTAGTTGCTGTCCCTACCTGATGAGTGCAAACAGCACGAAACCGGTCGTGGGGTGTGTGTGATGGAAATGCATGCAAATGAATATTTTGGTACGCAATATTACATTTAGTTTGATAGATAGCAGACCAAACCCCAAGGCTAGATCCACATGCATAGTTCACTGTGTGCAGATTGACAGATTCTGAATGTGTGTTGTTGTATTTTAAACAATATAAATTGAATTTGTGTTGCCAAAACACTGAATCGTGCCTCAATCATGTACGTGAATAGTTTCTTGACTTTACAATCGTATGGCATACAAAACTGTTGGATAATTTACGTTCAGAATGTGCATCCTCTTCCAATTTTACACTCTTTACATTCCACTGTAACAAGAATCGCGAAATACGCTCTTCATACTGAGATTGGTGTGTTCAAACAAAATGCTTTCGCACAAGCGTGGTTTTTCCAATGCTTGTGTGATAACCCCACGCCGTAATTCATCCGACATACTTCATCCAGCGACTCATACGACAATTTTAACTAATCCTTCAATAATCGTGTTGGTCGCCGCTATCCGATCGATGATTGAAGGTCAAGCTGTCACCAGCCAAGTGTCACGGTGTCTAATTCGCTCGGGTCAACGTACATGTTCACGCTGGTTTCATTGATTAGATGACACAACACGTGATACAGTGGTTGGGATAGCGTAGGACGTGAACAAAGACGAATGATACAATCATGCAGTCATGTTTATTTTGCTAAAAATAGAATTAAATTAAACCTGATGATGGCAAACAACCAGAAACCAGTTGTGGTAAGTTGAGCAGATGTGAGCACTCCTAAAACAAGTCATTTACATCGAGTTAATCGAGTGACTTAGATCCACTGTGTGGATAGGTTGGCTGTGCCAATCTGTTTAACAAAGCGATTCAAGTATAACTTTGTTTACTTCTCTTCCACTGTTTCATTGATCACTGAACCTAATCTTGCTGATCTGACGGCAATCAGCCAGAATCCGGTTGTGGTGTGTAAGTGCGGGGGATGCATGCACTCCGTTAACTGGGCATTTAAATTACACCGCATTTTTGCAACGACTATTTATAAACTCATAGAGATTGTTTTTCCTATGTTCAAATGCATTTCACTCTTTCTTGCCTCTCGGTACTAATCTCGACCAGTGCTAAATAAAATTGCCGTTTCCTTTTCAACTCAAACAATGATTTTCAACTGAAAACGCGATTCACTATGATATTTGAAACGACGTTCCTGTAAAGATTGGCGAGTAGTATTTTCATAAAGGCAGATCAGTAAATTTTTCGACTTATTAAAGAGAAAATTTGAATTAATAACAACAGAAGATGACTTTTCACGGATATCGCAGGTTAGACTGCCGTTTCAATGACCGTTTGTTGCCAGATCACATATAAAACACATTCTCACCGTTATACTATTCTGCCTAGGTCAACTAACTCAAACAAACTACAACGCCCGCATTAGGTTTGCATACATGTGACGATGAATGACTGTCACTCATTGTTTGCATAGATTCCAGGGCATGAACCGAGCAAATTTTTAAAGACGTGCTCACGATTTCAATAGACGAAAGTGCTAAGTACACTTAACGAGGTGATGTGTTACTCACATCCCCCGAAATTACACTCCACTACCGGT
>JACCGJ010010003.1:0-23396 GCA_013407085.1 Atriophallophorus winterbourni
GAACATATCATGGATGGACAGAGTGACTAACGCTGAAGTGCTTTCAAAAGCTGGTCTACAGAGCATGTTTACCCTATTACGTTAGCGCCGCCTGCGGTGGCTTGGTTATGTCTATAGAATGGAAAATGGTCGTATTCCGAAAGATCTACTTTACGATGAGTTGCAATTAGGAATTCGACCATTGGTTAGACCGCACTTGCGGTACAAAGATGTTTGCAAAAGAGATATGAAAGCTCTTGACATTCACCCCGCAAGCTGGGAAGAACTTGCTCTTGACCGCTTACTTTGGAGGCATTGTGTAAAGCGTCGACTGCAAGTCGGGGAGGAGCAAATACAGCTCCTAGCTGCTGAACGCAGATCACTTTGCCGGCGTGCAACTGATGCAATACAACAGAGTTCTGACTATCGTTGCAAGCGTTGCGGGAGAGATTGTTCCTCCCGAATCGGACTGCTTAGTCATTCAAAAAGCTGCAAAACATGAAATTCATGCGATGTGATGTACATCCATGGTCGACCTCGACCGACGGAGGCCAACAACAACATTATATTCACGTTGTAAAAATTATCATTCAAGTTTCCAGTTACGTAAACATTTGCACAATCTGCATTATCCGTTAACCCTTTCATGCCTGAATTATATTCTAACCCGAAATAAAATATTTTTTCTTCGGAAACGAGTTGCCCAGGGGTGAAATAACACAAATAATATAAAAAGTTTGTGATATTCACATAATTGAGAAAATAACAAAATGTAACCAATTGGTTACACCCGGCATAAGTCACAAGTGTACGATTTTGGTGACTTCTGCCGGATGTAACATAAAGGTTACATCTATTTAAACGCAACGCATTTGGAAGATTTTCAGATTTATTCCAATTTTTTTTACATAATGTCTTTGTAGGGATGACTAAGTTTATACTGGAACAAAATTTATAATAACTGAGACTTTCACATGATTTTTATTCGGCTCACAAAACTACGAATTGTGAGGATACGTTCGAAACCCGTACCAGCACATACTTTCTCTTTCACTGTGGACAAATCAATGATGATTGCGAACAAAGAAGAAAACCACCCTGCAGTTGACAAAATTCTGGATTTCGCCGTGCAAAAGAAATTCGGAAAATTCAGTTAGAATTAGCGTAACATGACTTGCGAAGTTCATGTAACCAAAATGTTACATCCGTCCTGAAAGGGTTAAGTGCGCACGATTGTACGTAAAAAAAGTCATGTTTCTAAAGGGTATCTGCTAAATATTATTCATTACGGGTAACATAAGAAGCTTTCCAGTGAGGATGTATACCGTGCCAATAGTTGTTTCGTACATAGTTAATAAAATAATTTGAGAAAAATTGTTTGGTGCAGGAAATGTCATGCTTAGAAGTGTGGAAACATTGTGATCTAATAAAGATTACTCAGAAGCTCACACTTACGTAATCACACGAACGAAGTTGTACGTCATTTTCCAGTAGCCCGCATTTCATCTGTTTCGACATATGTTCGTCGAAATCGAATTTATGAGCAACAATTACTTCTGTTGAAATATAAAATCAGTTTATATGTTCAATCAACTATGAATAAGCAACCAAATATCAAATTAGATTTAGATTATCCTTCGTCACAAATCTATGCCATCTTCACACCACTAAATTGGTCGAACATCCTCCTCACACACACACCTCATGACCTGTTTCATTCTGGTTTGCACTCGTCAGTTATTAACTGCACGATAAGCATGCTTATCCAGCAGTGGCATACAAGCGTAAATCTTTTTCAGTATATTGGTCATTTTTAAATGCGCCTTAAGCGTTCGACTAAGAATTGCTTTGCCATTTCCATATATGGCGGGAAAATGTAAAATGTATACTATTGAGAAACGAAATAATTCAAAATCGTATTATTTCACGGCTCACTTCAGGGACGTTTTTGTAGCTTCATCTTCAATAAGTGAAAGCAAAAACTTGTCGGCGCTTAACAAATGTTAGTAATCGACTGGGTATGGAATATCGCATAGAAAAATTTTGATGTTATTTAGTAACGAAAAGTGCAATGAAATCCTGCAAAGCCTATGAAATATTCATGTGCTGTAGATTAACTTCCATGTTTGACATGGAACTTACGTGCCCCATAGGATGTTATGAAGCTCGAAAATCTGGTCTCGCTAAAGTAAGGAATAACCAATGAAATTAAATGTTACCAGTTGTAAAAGTCAATTAGCAGTTCATAATAGAGAACTATCTGTTACCAATGTCGAAGAGACTTCATCTCCACAACAACATTAGAACAGAACGAACAGCTGGGCTGATAAATTTTGATAAAATTCCATCACTGGATTTGCCAAGACAAAGTTGATAGAGATTTCCAATTGTCTAAAGGAACTTAGGATCTCAATATTTTCCTCGAGTTTGAGTCATGAAACCTTTCAAATGATTGGATATAGCTAAAGGTTATTGTTAGATATAAGTGTTTTCTTTCTACTGTATGAACTGAATGAAATTATGAGCTTTTCCTACCCGAAATAAACCCGTTTAGAAGCGCCAGTCACCGCCTTCGCCACTTCCCATGTCAGAAGAACATTCCGCCTGGTCACACTCGACCACATTTACAGGTTAGGAGCTAATCTTGGTTTACACTAGCTATATGAGATCATTTTAGATTCATTAGATCATCTTTTCGAATTTGGAGCTTATCCCCAAAACAATACCGGCTATGACTACTTTCAGCATACTGAACTTGAATATATGTCAGATTATTTTGAATTTAGAATGGAGGTCAATGGAGCAAAATGTTCATTTGCGTGCATTTCCATCAAACCCCACGAACGGTCAATGGAATTAATAATCGGATGGTGGCAGAAATAAAAGTTCATTCTCTATCACGACAATACTATATAGCAAATCACCTATTGGAGAGCCATTCGAAGAGATCCGAATTTTGGTATTCTCGTATGGAAATTATGGATGGAATAGTGACAAGGGCAACTTTTTTCTTTAATGTACAATAGTTCATCTTGAAATCAGTGTTCAAAAACGGAAAAATCTATACATGTTACGCAGAAAAATTGCCATGTGAAAATAAAATCGCATTAGCGATATTAGCATCTCCTTAATTCTGCGATGAGCCAAGATAATTTGATGCAAATGAGATAAAGCATCGCCTACAGAGTGTAGTGCTGGAAGGCAACTTATTTCGTGTCCGTTGAGTTTGATGATTTTCATACAAACGTATCAATGTAAATTTGAAAATATTCAGGGAAAGTACAGTTTTATCCCTGCATCATTATTCATAGGTGAGTAGCTTAGCAACACGTAGAGCCTGATATAACGTGTGAAAACAATGAAGCACAACTTTTTGTAGAGAATTGTGAGACATTTTTAATTTGCCTATCGATTGACACCTATAAAATACTTGAAATTAAAGTGAATTGTCGGTTTCTTCATCGATTTCTAATATTCGTTCACGACACATAAGTATAGAATTACCAGATTAAAGTGTATTTGATGGAAGTGTATTCTGATTTGGGGATTTTTAAAGATCCGAGTTTTAACCGATCCACTTGAGTGCGTGGGTCATTTGATTGCTCAGGATATTCGTGCCAGCCTTATCAAAGAGTTGCATAAATGTTCAAACGTTGTTTAAAAAATCATGGAATTTTCAGATTAATCACTTACTGTGGTGAAGTGCCGTTATAACTGAGAGCAGTGACAGTAGCAATATACCGGTAAACATTTTGGCCTTTATCTCAGAATAAAAAATACTCATTATTTATATTCATGTCATTCAATTTTCATTGGTCCATTTGAAAATCATGCACTCGTTACCATGCTGCTCAATAGAGTTTTCTGTTTGAAACTGGAGTGGTGAATTCGTAGGATATATTTGAATGGATGAGCAAAATGCATTATTCAGTCTACACCGTTAATTCATACAAATAATGAAAGCTCACAAAATTGTATATGAAAAGATTCCCTAATTTTAATGTAGTCATATTCTCTGTGTATGTGCAGGGGATCATCTCCAGATAAGCCCCGCCATAAAGCGGAAATTGCTTGCGCGAAAATATAAGCTCCACCAGTTTCAGCAGCTCGAATTTAATGCCTGTACTGAATCTTGACCTATTTCTGATGTGTAGACATTTGTACCTACATGAAATATAGCTACTAATTCTCCTCTAGCCTTGGGTCATAAAATGTCTGCGATAGGACGTAAAACCAGACATCAACTTTCTGACTCTTTCGCCTCTCGTTCATGCCAAGGAAGCTAAATGCCTTTTTTGAAAATCCACGGTGTAATCCATCAACAACGTTTCTGTAACGATGGTCACCAAATGACACCATCAATTGGGTCTGACAAAAGGAGGTGTAATACCAGGCAGTGTCGACAAAAAATAAGATGTTCAAATGGATAATTATAGCGAAAACTTCGCAAATCCAACGAATGCAGCTCACACAAACCCTCTATAAGATTCTGAATACTCTAATGATAAGTGCACAGCTAATTTAATAAGTTTGTTTGCAGCAAAAATATCGAAATGCAGACATTTTCATGCAAATTATTATTGGCATGTCCAAATTTCAAATTCATCAATTTCAACTAAATTAAAAATTTCCTGTACTTTGTTTTAATCATTTTTCAGTGACGGGGTTTAATATTTCGACGAAAATTATCTGGAAGCGATCCGTGCAGGGACAATTAGCAACAGAAAATTTCATCAATATGATTATCCGAAATTTGCAAGTCCCAAAACCATTTGTATTTACCCCATATAATATTCGAGATATTGCTTATTTTCAGTAATTCTAAAGATTAAGATATATAAATATAAAGAAATAAACTTGTTAATAGTGTTAAACCACTGATCCCAAGCGGTTGACGAAGCAGATATAATCCACGACTGCTATCCTGATATGCCTCAAGCTTTTGACTCAGTTGATCACTTTCGACTACTACGAAAGGTGCAGAGGATTGGTATCAGCGGACAGCAACTCGTATAGCTTGAAAGTTATCTCACTGAGCGTAAGACTAACGTTCAAATCAACTGTGTAGATTCACGTGTCATTTAATCTTCTAGTGGCATAAAGTAAGCTTCCGTCCTCGTGCAATTACTTTTCTTGGTTTACATCAACAACCTACAATATAACCTCCAAATGGGACAAGCTTCCATTTGAATTCGGAATGTGCAAATTGCTGCAGGTAGATAAAGATTTTCCATTCTGCTCCATGGATCCCAAAAATGAATTGTAGAACAGAAGAAAAAGATCTCTGCGTTTGGATCAGCGGATGACTGAAGAACAGCATGCAATGCGAAGCCGTGTACAACCGAACTAGCGGCATTCTTGTTATGCTCCGATGTATTTTTAGACGTTTTTCTCTTGAAAAATTTCCAATGTGTTGGCATGCAGCTATGGATGTTAAAAAACCTCGCCTGGAACGTTGCCCAAAATCATGAAACCGACTTATTACAAACAATGAAGCATTATCGCAAGCTTCGACTCCCAGGTTACAAAAGGATATAAAATTCCTTGATGAAATATAACCGTGCAACCAAACTAGTAATTGGTTTCCGAGCGATTACAAAACCTGAGCCTCCCAAACCTTCTCCATTAAAGGCTTAGGGTTGATGCAAAATCTTGCATACACCACATCATCCCTTACAACATTTATTCGAATACCATGAGTCAAAACATACACGCAGCCACTCAGCGACATTACAAATTCGCCATTCCCGTATCAGTTGGCGCCGATATTTTTACTCTACATGTGTCTGCTTCATTTTGAATGTCCTTCTTGAAACTATTGTTACCGCTTCCAGTGTTGAAACATTCATCCGAAATTTGGACACGTATTTGTTGCATAACGATTTGAGGACACCTGCGTAATAACTCATGGTAAGTATTCAACCAGACTATACGTGACATTTTATGATTATTCATTTGCTTGTGTATAACAGAAAATCAAATTCTGTTTAAGATCCTTCTCTTGTGACTCTGTAAGAGCACTAAGATGTATAGAGATGCTGCAAATACGATGGAGGTTGTTAATAAAAAAACCCCGCTAAAACAGTGGGTTTACATCGCAGACTCGATGAGAGCTCGGGAGTGTTGTTGTGAATACCTTCAGAATACAACGATCACCAAATTCTGAAGATGATGGATCATCTCCACTGAAAGTAACTTTCCTAACAAGTGCTATGTCAGACACCGTCAGAAATAACTTGCATCCGAAATATCACCAGTGACGTCAGAATAAGCAGACAAAAGCATCCTCAGAAACACAAACTGAATTAATTCCATGCAAAGACACTGCAAACACAAATTCAGGTGGCGGTCCAAAATTCAATGAAGATCTGGTTATCGGGGGTCTGACCAATAAACGTCATCGTTACACACCACCAGTAATTTTTAATATAATATTGCGCAGTGTTAGCAAAACAAAATAGCTAAATTAACTCATATGAATAATCAGTTTTCTGCTGCAATAATCGTTCTAAATGAGACGTAATTCACACTATCAGGTGAATGATTGCGAGCTGGCGATTTATAACATGATCCTGCTTAGGCGAGACCGGTTAAGAAATGGAGGAGTCGGCCTAACAGATATTCTGCACTCCGCTAGCCCGCTTACACACACTCCATCCTTGTTGAGAAAAAGAACTATGCAATGCATCTACACCAACAATGTCTCAGAAACAAAACTGTCAACTGTGTGCAGTTTTTCTGAAATGTACACCAGACATCATCGCCGTGACGGAAACTTGGCTACAGACTCACCGACCAAATAATGAACTGGAATTACCTGGAATGTCACTTGTTAGCCATGACCGTAAAACGAGAGAATGTGTAGTAGCTTTGTATTATAGACAAAACCTTTATTACCGTGAGATTACAGATAGAGACATCGTGTTACTGGATACATTCTTGTGCTCAGCACGATTAAATAACAGGAATGATTATGTTTTGTAAGTAGTATATCATCCATCGTCTGCACAGGTAACTTACAATCTGGTCCTAATCGACAAAATTCGCAGGATTACTTCCATATATGCTGCAGTTTGAAAACCTCACTCCAAACTAACACCGCCGTTAAAAAAGCAAAAAACAAACTAGTATTTGAGAAACTTTCGTTTAAAATATTCCTAAGGACCATGAATACATACATGAGACAAGTCATGCAATAAGGTGTGTAGTCATGGTCTCCGCGTCTCAAGAAGGATGTTGAATCTATCACCGTTCAACAAAACTCGTTCTCAGCTTCCGAAACAAGCCTTATAAAGAAAGGATAGCTCAACTGAATCTGTTCGACAAATCAGAGGAGAGTTTATCTTACTTTAGAATACATTCCATACCCCGAACAAACCATTACAGGCTATATTCACGCGAATGGATACGAGAAAATATCGGACCCTTGAAAATGTGCTGTTGGTACCCCATTCCCGCCTAAACCTTAGACAGTATTTTTACTCTGTTCATGTCTGTTTAACTTGAACTAGTTTTAATTTAACCGTTGTATAATCCACTAGCTTTCATGAATTTAAAACGAAATAAATCGAATTTTTATTGAATTATTTGTTTACCAAGCACACATATACTGCTAAATCAAATTCCTTATGGCGTTTACACACTCACATTTCAACTCAACAAATTCTAAGCGGAGCAAATTCGAAAGTAAAAAAATACGGAGCTTAGGATGTCTCACATCACGAATGTACGACTGATATCCGTGGTAATGCTGGATTCTGCGCACAATGCTTCGGGAGAAAATCTAACATAATGTTCCCGCAGCAATTTTATGTCATTCATTTGAATTTCATAAAATATTTCAGTTAAAAATTTATCAACAATACGAAATTTAACATCTCATTTATAATTTCGCATAGATCAAGTATTTAAATATATCTCTCATAAGAAGCACATACTGTTCCAAGTATCGAAATAGTTCGCAAATTTTTGGTGAGTATATAAACGACATGTAGGTAATGTGATTCACTTTAAGTCTGGGTGTCCAGAGAATTTCGATCACACCATTACTCACGCTCAAATTTTTAACCATACTACTGCAGATTTAAAGCAGATTCAAGCCGTTTCGATGTCGCACAGTCACCCCGTGTGTTTCATGCAACTTTGGTGAAAAATTGAGTCGGTAAATTCTGGATCAAGTTCAACGAGAAGCGAACATATTTTTTGTAAAATGTATATACTTTCGTTTGAACAAGAATACAAACGTAAAACTGAAAGTAACCGAACTTTCAACCGCAGAAGACATATTGATTAAGCCCGAGCAGCAGTGTATTGTGTGTTGCGCATGATAACCTAATTTGCCAACAATTGTTCATAAACCACGAGGCTGAAAAGAAAGTTGATGATGAGAATTACGAGATGGTAAATATTCATGCATCATCCAATAGATCAATATTGAAATGCATTTGAGTAGTTGCTGTATTTGTGATCGAAATAACACACGTTTGATCAAATAAAATATATATGATGAAGACTTGCAATCAAATTCATCCTGGTAAATGTGTATGAAGAATTCACAAGATTATTAAAGAGAACATAGCACATCTAGAAACATTTTTCACACATTTACACGTGAAAAAATAAATCATGTGCGTTTACGAATTCAGAAGCAAGTTTGATAAGAACGAATGTAGTGCAGAATGATACTATGAAATTAAAAGAAGAGGTAAAATGAAAGAGAATGAAATATAAGAAATCAGTTAATTTGTCGACAGGAGAACCGAGACGAAATTCTTAGAATAAAAGACAACAAAGTCTAGTGCGTATAGAAAGCGTTGATCAGCTCAAGTTCGAATACCATAAACGATATCACCTAGAAACATCTCGAACCGCTGACCGTGAAGACGAAAAAGATAGCAGACATCGCTTGTGTACGAAATGTTGTATGTTAGCAACAGTAAGATATGGATCGGAACATGTTTGGGAACGATCGAAGAAAAATGGCGATATACAGTTTGTATACCTTATGTTAAATGCACATCTGAGCGATACGTAGAGTATTTTACCAAACGGTTCTGATCCACCTCATGGATAAGACAACTCAATCTAGCGTTACGAACGGCATTGCAGAATCAACTGTAAGGACTGTTCCGGTGTTTACATCGGGGAGACTTCCAGGGAAATTCACACTAGAATCGAAGAACACCGTCAGGTTGTCCGGAGACAGCCCCTGGATGCGAGAGAATGACTTACTTGACTTAATCCCTTGAGTTCATGGAGGAACATAGGGCCTCGGCAACTTGTCTCCACTTTGGTCTGTCCATAGCAGCCAGTTTGATGTCGTTCCAGTTAAGTCCACACTTGCGGATTTCCTCTTCACACAAGCGCTTCCAAGATAGCCTTGGGCGTCCGACCCGTCTCTTCCCGATTGGGTTCCATACCAGAGCATGACCCGTGATATCATCATAAGGTTCCCACAAGGTGTGCCCAACCCATCTAGACTTTCTTCCACTGATCTGCTTGGCGATCGGGTCCTCAGCAGCAATCTGCCACAGGTCTTGATTCCTTATCTTTTCTGGCCTTTTTACCCAATAATTCGACGAAGGCAATTATTGTGGAAAGATTGCAAGCGGCCAGAAGACTTTGCTGTCACTCGCCAGGTTTCCGTTCCATAGAGTAGCACTGATTTGACGTTGCTACTGAATATACGGAGTTTCGTGCGTGTTGATAGAACCTTCGACTCCCAAATGGGTTTCAAAACTATGAACGCGTATCTTGCTTTGCCGATTCTGGCGACTATGTCTTCGTTCGTGCCACCACTTATTGAAACAATGCTGCCGAGGTAGACGAATTGCGTGACGTCTTTGACTGCTTTACAATTAATGGTGATTGATGGGTGCTTATCAGTTAGCACACGGAGGACTTCTGTTTTTTTCGGTATTCACGCGTAGTTCTGCATATTAAGCAAAGTGTGCTACTCTATCGGTCTTTCTATGAAGACGTTGGGGGTCACGTAATATCAAGCTGACATCATCAGCGTATTCCAGATACTCCAAATGCTCGGATTCCTTCCAATCGATACCATTCCTCTCACCTCTTACTGTCTGTTTCATTATCCAGTCTATTACCAACAGAAAAATCATTAGGGACAACAGGCATCCCTGGCGAACGCCAGTCTCAACTGCAAATGGATCGGTCAGTCTTCCGTTGTGAATTACCTGACAGGAGGCACCTTCATACAGCTGCTTTATGAGGTCCATGTACAGCGGTGGGACCCCATAGTGTGGCAAAAGCTTCCATATGAATTCGCGGTCCACACTGTCGAAGGCTTTCTCAAAATCTATGAAGTTGAGGCAAAGAGGCGATTGCCATTCAATGCTTTGTTCAATTATTATGCGGAGGGTCGCAATTTGGTCGATGCCAGACTTTTGTTTTCTGAAGCCTGATTGCTCTGGCCGTAACACTTGGTCGATGGCGTCGCGCAAACGCATAAGGATGATGCGTGTAAGTACTTTACTAGGGACTGAGAGCAGCATGATACCTCGCCAGTTTTTGCATAGCCTCAGATCCCCTTTCTTAGGAAGTTTGACCAAATGACCTCTCTTCCAATCATTTGGGACCCGTCTTTCTGACCAGATTTTCTGCAGCAGAGGAAGTAACATATCAGCCGAGGTGTCTAAATCAGCCTTCAGAGCTTCCGGTGGAATCCCATCAGGGCCTGGTGCTTTGCCATTATTTAGCGATTTTAAGGCAAAAAGGATTTCATTTCGACCGGGGGAGTCGGTGTTTACGTCTAGCAAATTTGCTGCAGGTGGGATGTCAGTGACTGAAGTAGGCGCTTGTCGATTTAGGAGTTCCTTGAAGTGCTCCATCCATCGCTTTCTTTGCACCGATTCCTGACTGATAAGGTTACCTTCACCGTCCTTTATTATTTTGCCGTAAGGTATTTTCCTTCCTGGTAAGGTTCTGGTAATGTTGTTGACGGTGTTCAGGTCTCTCTTTTCTGCTGCATTTTTCGCCTCCGTTGCCAGAATTTCATAGAACCGCCTCTTGTCACTTCTGGCACTTCGTTTCACGTCTTTATTTAGGGAGCCGTATTGTTTGATCAGTTGGTTTTTCTGCTTGGTGTCCTTACACCGGAGGATCTGTTGTTTCAGCTGCCTTCTCGAGTTGATCAGTGTCCAAGTCTCACTCGAGATCCACTCTTTGTCTTTCTTTACCCGTCTGCCAATTACGTGCTTACAAGTGTCTTGCCAACAGTCTTTCAGAGCGGTCCAGTGTTCATTTATTGGGAGCTCAGGGGTTAAGTTGTTGAGCGATTCGAATCTATTTTTCAGTGAGATTGAGAAAATCTCTCGTGTACGCTCTTCCCTTAGTTTCTGCGTGTGGTACTTTACACTAGGCCGACTGCCGGTTTCGCAGAAAGCTCTCAACTTGATTTTAATTTTGGCCATTAGAAGGTAGTGGTCTGAAGCAACATCCGCACCTCGCATTACGCGTGTATCAAGGAGACTATGTCTCCATTTTCGTGAAATCGATAGGTGATCGATTTGATTGGCAGTAACACCATCAGGTGATGTCCAGGTGGCCTTGTGGATGTTTCGGTGTTGAAAGATGCTGCCTCCGATGACCAGATCGTTGAGCGCGCAAAAATCTGCGAAAAGTTCACCGTTTTCATTCATTTCACCTAGGGCATGCGTACCCATCACAGATTCTCTCCCTGTGTTGTCTGGACCCAATTTCGCGTTCATGTCACCCATCAAAATCTTGATATCTCGCTTGGGTGTCTTGTCTAGGACAGACTGCAGACGCACGTAAAATTCTTCTTTCGACTCAAGGCTAGCATTGTTTGTGGGCGCATAACATTGAATTACCGTCACATTTCTCCCCTTGGAGTTGAATCTGGCTGTGATTATCCGTGAGTCAACGGGTTCCCATCCAATGAGAGCGCCTGCAGCTATTGGGGATAACATAATGGCGACGCCTTCCGAATGACTATGGTTCTCATCTTCATGACCTGAGTAAATAACGTGTTCATCGGATGTCTAAATCAACATGCCAGATCCATTCCATCTACTTTCACATATTCGCAGCAGTTGTATACCATACTTTTGCATTTCTTTCGCGACCTGTGCAGCCTTTCCAGTCTCATACATCGTACGGACGTTCCATGTGGCAATCTTTGTTGTTGCTTTCATCGACAGAAGATTCATCTGCTGAGTGGCTTCCGGTGGGCTTTCACCAGTCTGTTTCATTTTTACCTCAGATGAGGTTTCTTCTCGATTCAAGCATGGAGATCTTACTTTGGTATGACATGTTGCTTTGGTTTCAGTAGCGGTTTGAGGTTTTTACAGAGTGGGGTTGCTGACCCCGCGTCTAACCCTCCTCCTTTTGCAGACGGGCTTGGGACCGTCCTCGGCGGAGTATTGTGATTGTGTAATCCGCAGGAAGCGAAGGTTTGGAGTCAGGGTTACCATCCCCTAGATGGACTGCCCTCCCAGGCTGACGAGCTCCATCTACCCGAAGCGAACTGGTTTTAATGCGCCAGTCACCCGCCTTCGCCCCTTCTCCTGTCAGTAGAAGCAGTTCCGCCACGAGCGGGCCAGGAGTTGGGCTTCGGTTGTCAGAGGCTATGCGAGAGAATGTCAATCCCTTATTCGTGATTCTGCCTTGGCGGAGCACGTTTAGATACGGGCCACAGCGTCGATCTAGACAATGTGGAAATATTGAGATGCGGTATTAAACCGTATAGCAAACGCCTACATGCGGAGCCTGTAGAAATTGTCAAGGCAGGTCGACTGGCGGTCATTAATGCGGATGGGCAGAAAAATCCACAATTTGGCGCTCAGCACTGATGCGAAGGTAAACAGTTGTTATTCACCTTATGCCCATTATATTATTAGATTTTTGTTTTTGTTCAAAAATAGCTTAATGTTAGCCCCGTTGGTTATGCATATTTACGCATATGGGACACTGTGACTTGTATCAGTTTGACTTGGATACACACTAGTAAGAAACTCGACCATAGATCCAGGTCATACTCACGTGACGTGAGAGCGTATGCGTAATATAGTCTGTTTAGCGGTAAGGTCAAATCAGTGGTGGGGGGTTGACTAATACTTAATCATGTCATTCTATATTGAACTATCGAATGATGCATGTAAATTTGCCATCTCGTAATTCTCATCATCGACTTTCTTTTTAAGCCACGTTGTTAAAGAACAATTGTGAGCAAAGTAGGTGATCGTGTGGAACATATAGTTTACAGTTGTTCCGCGTTGCTTAACATGTTTTCTGCACTTGACAGTTCAATTACTTTCAGTTATACGTTTGTATTGTTGTTCAAGCAAAAATATAATCATTTAACAAAAAAGTTTCCGCTTCTCTTTGAGTTTGATTAAAAATTTACTGACTCAATTTTTTTTATCAAATTTCCACGAATTACACGGGGTGACTGTGCCACCGCGGAACGGCTTGAATCTGCTTTAAATCTGCCGTAGTATGGTTAAAACTTGAGGCTTGAGTAATGGTGTGATCGAAATTCTCTGGCACATCGGACTTGCAGTGAATCACATTATCTACATGCCGTTAATATACTCACAGAAAATTTGCGAAATATTTCGATACTTGAAAACTTATGTGCTTCTTAAGCGCGATATATCTAAATACTTGATCTATGCGAAATGGTTAATGAGATATAAAAATTCTTATTTTTGATTCATTTTTTAACTTAAATATATAAGAAAATTCGGATGAAAAACATAACATATTTGCGGGAACATAATTTTGTATTTTCTTCTGAAGTTAGTATTTAATGTGGCTTCCAACATTACGAAATAATGGAAATGATGATCAAACCCGGTGCAACCAGTGGCGCTAGATTGTGTTTTCTATCGCCAAAATTGAAATGAAATATAACTAAATCCCTGAAGATTAGGTCTTTAACCAGCGCTATGGCCGAAATAGTAAGGCCGGAATGAAAAAAATAAAAACGAACATTACCCAGGGATGTTACACTTAGTCCACCCAAACCCAATGTCACTAGTCAAACACTTCCTGGTCTGGATACAGTGGAAAAGGAGCGTTTCCATCCAAATGGACGAAATTATTACATCAAAAAATTCGTAATTCCTGCTCAAATCGAATTGAACCGAGCAATTTACACCGAGACCTAAATGTCGATTCAAGCGGCCGGTGGCCAATAGAAAGCTCACATGTTTTAACATCTCAGTCATTTACTATTCAGCGGTATACGGAATCACAATGCATTATAACATACCACATGATTCATCAATACATAAGAAGTATCGATCTTTGTGATTTTACAAATGCTTAATCTTTACTCAACACGTTTGTGGAATTGATAGATATCTATGATGACAATTCCTTTGATATTATTGCTGTGACTGAAACTTTGTATCAATAGAATATGACCAGCAGTGAACTTTCTATTCCCCATATGACACACCTCCGCAGTGACCGTGATGGCATTGGAGGTGGTGTTACGTTGTATTGTCACAAATGACTAAATATAAATATCATCTCAGATACTGATCTTTCACTCACTGACACAATGTGGTGCTCACTTGAACCGGAATCTGTGGATAGCTGTACAATCGCTCACCAAAATCGACCTCAGTTCACAACGATATGTTGGTTGAAAGACTTTAGCTTCTTAATGCTCGACAGCAGGCTCAAATGCTAATCATCAGGGACTCAAACCTTTCTTTGCTATAATCAAGAGGTCATTATCCAACGAAATCACTGGAGCACAAAATTCGCGAAGTATTCGACCTAGTACCTTTGTACAACAACGCTTTCAAGCATTCACGAATGAATGGAACGGATCGGCCATATTATCTTAACCTTGTTTTGACTTCAAGCGCATCAGCTATCAAAACAATCGCCTACCAAGCTCCATTGGGGTGGAGTAACGACGTCGTGCTCTCGTACGATTATGTCCGTAGTGGCTTGAGACTCATCGACAAGACAAACATCATCCGTAAAGTCGAATTTCGGAGACTCAGGGAAGCAATCTGTGATCTAAATGAGGTCCAACTAGATTTTAGTGAATCAAATAAACATTACAACTTCTTGTTGAGCTACCTTCCGATGCAAATCAATTCCAACTCTCTATTTATTGTAAGCAAAGATAACCGCAACTTTTTATTAGCTGTTCGCAGTAGAACCAGCAAACGGATTTCACGGACACGACGAGCCTGGCCCATTCACTGTGATCTTGTTACTCATACAACTTGGTTCCAATTTTGCCGAATATGGAGCTGAGTGACCACCCTCCTTCGGCAGGACAAACAGCAGTACCAACAACGAATGCTGACAGAATGGAATATAATCCATAAAATCTGTACAAAATTGTGAATGGAAGAACCAAACAGAAACCAGGCGTTTATCCGCTGATGGCCGAACAAGGCATAACTGCTACAGTTAATGAGACATTGGGTGCTCTTGCAAGCTTTTACTCTCAAGTGCTCTACCCCCTGCAGCAATTAATGCATCATGGTTTTTCAAACAGAGTAGAACCTCTAACTGAACCAATAATACACCAAGTCGTTCTGTATGGAAAATAGCTACGAAGAAATACCCGGGTGTTGCCAACATAACCCCTGCTATTCTTCGTGCAGGTTCTTGACAGCTTCCATAAGTCTAGCTGATGTTGTCATTCTGATTATTGGTGATGGTTGCTTACTGCTAGTATGGAAAGCTGGTGTGATAACACCAATTTACTAGAGTGGTTGTCGTTTCGACGTAGCAAATTACAGAACCTTTTTACGTCTCACCTGCATCTGCAAACGTTTTGGAGCGCATTTTGGCTGAGTGTATCGAGGGTCGCCTAAGCAACTGTTATCAGCAGCGCAACATTGGTTTCCACTAAAAAGATCTTGTATGCCAAAATTACTCATCAACCTGGACGATTGGACAAGGTCTCTTGATCTAAGATACTCCTTTCATGCGTGCTATATTAATGTATCAAAGGCATTTGATGAGTTCAAACTCAGTCTGTTTCTGCAAAAGCTTGTGCAATATAGGATAACAGGAAACTTATTATCATGGATAACGGATAATCTGACCGATCGGCATGTGCGAGTCCACATTGACGGCGTTCAACCAAAACAACATCAATGTCACCAACGGTGTCCCTCAAGGTTCAGTGATCCGGCCTAGCTGGAGGCCTTATCGATCCTGAATGAGGGAAAAATGCATGAAGTATGCTGTGTGTAAATTATTTCAAACTGAAGCAAACGCAGATTCAGCTGCTCTAACAAGTGTCCAGCAAAGAAACCTCGATGATTGGATGCTGATCATCCGTAGAGACTCTGGTCATCGCTCAGAATAATCAGTTTGCCCCTATAGGTTTCGTTGAATTGGAAACCGCTGACGGTAATACCGGTCAGATATAAGCTGCATTTTCGCAGATCATTAAGCAAGAACGTTTAACTTCTGCAAATGTACCGAAGAATCTTGAAGAGCGTTTTTTTCATCAAGACGCCACCTTTACAAATGCGACTGTTAATGGCCTGTCTTTCGAGAACTTCCCAGGTCCGCAAACATTTACGGAGCTAAAGCCACCTGCTCATTTGAAGGTTCAGCGAAAACCCTGCGGTTCGAAACCAAATGTCAAGGTGCAGAATACTCCTGAAGTGGACACGATAGGTATTCTATCTAAGGCAGTTGAAACGTCCAGCAACCAGCGAAAGCGACATGCACAAAGTGTACATTCACTTCATGGACTAAGCGTGATTTGCACTAACGTAAAGAAAACGGGTGCCACCTTAATAGGGGACAGGTTTAAGCACGATAAAAAAGAATGAAGAAGGTTATGCGCAGCATAGACTTGAATCAGTTGAACCACTATCAGTGATACGACCGAATCATAAACTTCATCAAATTTTGACCCACAAAGACTGCTTAAAATCACGGTCAACTCTGGGAAGGATCTACAAAACATTGACTATCCGCTTTTCACCTGCTTAGGGATCGTTCGGAGATATCTGCATGGATCTTTGCTGATGTGTCATGGTGGGAAGAGAACCTATGCAGTTGTATGATCTAAGTTTAATCCTTCTTGGAGTCACAGAGGCTGATAAAGCAACTGATTAAGCATTGCGGCACAGAGACGATCAGCTACAATACAGATTCCTCAGTGATATACTTTGCTTGCATGATGTAGCTGTGCAGACACGATCCGCATCCCAAAATCTACGAATTATAAGAGCGTCGGTCCTAAGCCCCTTAAAATAACCTTCTTGCGTGAAGATATGTTGAAAACGGTCAAAACGCGTTAGCAAATGGCCTCAGACTAATGCCACGCGAAATTACACTAAGCGCATCGAAACTTCATATTGGAGAGAAAGATGCACCTTAAAGTCCAATAAAAACACCAACAAGTCAATCAGTAGTTGAAGTATCAGAAACAAATTCAGCCGATACTATATATCACTGTATTCCAACAGTACAACCTCAAAACGATCAGGCAACCTTGCAAGCCAAAAACCTTCATATGACGACTCTGGAGGAGTCGGCTTAACAGGTATTCTTCACTCAGCTAGCCTCTTTAGCGGCACCCCATCGTTGTTGATAAAAACTACTATGAAATGCTCGAAGTGGAATACCATTCCGAAACGCTAAAATCTCACCGGAAGCACAGGACCGGTTTCGAGGTTTTTGCCTCTTATCAGCTATGCGTATTCGCGTTTAGGAATGGTATTCCACTTCGAACTATCCTGGGGTTGTAATAACCCTCGCGGCAATACGCCGTTCGATCAGTTGGGGCTTAGTTTAGTCCCTTCAGCTACTTATAAAGTAGCGAGTAGACGAGAACTTCGATTCGCATTGCGCCATCCGTCTACACAAATACTAGTTCGAAACGCGAAGAGTCCAGCGGATACGCATAGCTGATGAGAGGCAAAAACCTCGAAACCGGTCCTGTGCTCCCGGTGAGATTTTAGCGTTTCGGAATGGTATTCTACTTCGAACTATCCTGGGGTTGTAATAACCCTCGCGGCAATACGCCGTTCGATCAGTTGGGGCTTTGTTTAGTCCCTTCAGCTACTTATAAAGTAGCGAGTAGACGAGAACTTCGATTCGCATTGCACGATCCGTCTACACAAATACTGTTCGAAACGCGAAGAGCCAGCGGATACCATAGCTGATGAGAGGCAAAAACCTCGAAACCGGTCCTGTGCTTCCGGTGAGATTTTAGCGTTTCGGAATCGTATTCCACTTCGAACTATCCTGGGGTTGTAATAACCCTCGCGGCAATACGCCGTTCGATCAGTTGGGTCTTTGTTTAGTCCCTTCAGCTACTTATAAAGTAGCGAGTAGACGACGAACTTCGATTCGCATTACGATGAAATGCATCTACACCATCGGCAAAACCCATCAACAGAGACCTGGGAAACTTTCCGTTTACTGTGGAACAAATAAACAAATTTTTCTTTCAAGACAAGTTGTAATTCCGAGAAGTGATTTCATACTTCAAAGTAATTCAAAGTTTTAATGGTCCAAGAAGTAAATACTTTACAGTAACCACAGATTAAAAATATAGGGAATTCATAAAAATAACACAAATGTTTTATACACATGGAAAGTCAGCACGTGTATTCAGGTGCAAGGTTGGGTTTGGTCAACATATACTTGTCAAGTTCAGCCTTGAACATGTTCAGGCTTGTTGCGCAAACGATATGTGGGGGCAGGGAGTTCCATAGAAAACAGACTCTGACAGCAAAGAAAAACCTTCGACAATTTGATCTGGAGTGTGGAATAATTAACTTGTATCCATGCGATCTGCTACCACGTGCTTCTTGCCGATGAAACAGGTGTTCAAGTGGGTGATCCACTGTATGCAGAATGTTGAAAAGCAGGATCAAGTCACCCCTGAGACGACGGTACGAAAAGTCAAAGAGGTTTAGTGTTGCAATCCGCTCCTCGTATGGCCTGTTGTATAGCCCGGTCACCAGTTTTGTAGCGCGGTGGTATACCCGTTGCAGCAAGGTCATGTCCTTTTGTAACCATGGGGACCATGCTTGAACAGCATACTCCATTGTTGGTCTAATATAGGTGTTAATTATACGTGGGAGTATCTGCTTTGAGAAACGACCAAAGATCCTTCTGAGCAATGCTAAGATTTGGCAGGACTTTTTGTATACAACAGAACAGTGCCGTGAAGACTTCAGGTTACTGCTAATCCACACGCCCAGGTCTTTCTCTTCAGTAACCCATGAAAGTTGCTGAGATCCCAGAGAGTATGTGAATTCGAATGATTTACCGACGTTCAACATTTTACATTTTTGGATGTTGAATGGTAAGCAGTTCCGCAAGGACAATCATGAAGTGCTTCGAGATCTTTTTGGAGAATTTCGCAATCTTCTATGGTGCGTATGCTAGTCCAGAATTTGATGTCATCCGCAAATAAAATGATTTTTCTGCGTACGATTTCAGGTATATCATTCGCGTACACGAGGAAGAGTATTGGCCCCAAGACTGAGCCTTGAGGTACGCCACTTGTAACTTCTACTGGGCTTGATAGTGCCCCATCAACTCTAACCCTTATAACTCTACCAGTCAAGTAGTCCTTTATCCAGGCCAATAATCTGCCGCATACCCCGAGCTGCTCCAATTTTTGTAGCAGTATGCTGTGGTTAACACGATCAAAAGCTTTAGACATGTCCAAGTAACACGCATGGATAGGGCATCCATCGTCCACGGCTCGAGTCCAATTATCAAGAGTTATGAGAAGATTGGTGAGACAGGAGTGTCTTGTCCTGAATCCGTGCTGTGCGATGGAAAGAAGCTTATTTTGTTCCAAGTGTTTGATAAGTTCGTCGGCCACAAGTCGTTCGAGAACTGAGAGACCACTGGCAACAACGTGACTGGTCTGTAGTTAGACGCATCAGATCGGTTCCCTCCTTTGTATATCGGAGTGATTAGTCCACATTTCCAGTCATTAGCAACCGTGCTACAACTCAAGGACAGGTTGAAAAGGTCAGAGAGTGGTGAGAATAGAGCATGGGCGCATTGCTTTAGGATGAATGGTGTTATTTCATCAGCACCTGGGGATTTTTTTGTATTTAACCTGCGTAGCTTTACCAGGACACTCTCGGGTTTCACAACGATTTCGTGTATTGTATTCTGCGACCTGGATGCAGGTATAACGTAGGATACGCGCTCGTTAGGGTAGAACACTCTAGAGTAAAATTGAGCGAGTTCGTTAGCGGCTTCGAGAGCTGTGGATGTAGTTCCAGTTGTAGTGAGTAAAGCGGAAACACCTAGCTTTACCCTGGCCTTTCTGTTCACGATCTGGAAGAGGAGCTTCGGATTTCGTTCAATTTTATCCATCAAATTCATTTGATACTTTTCTTTATTCTCCTGGACAAGTTTAGTAACTTTGTTTCTCAACAAACGGTAAGATTCCCAAGATTCAGGTGTTGAATGCAGTATGTGGCTTCTCCATGCACAGTTTCTCACCTCTATCTTGATGGAGATAAACCACAGAATAATTTATCGTACGGTTAACAGTCTAGCTAAGGTGAAACCTGGAGTTGCGTTTATGAACACCTAAACTGCATCAAAAACTGTTGAAGCTTTGGCCACGTTTTATTATCCTGTATTCAACCTGAGAGAACATGCTATAAACATCAAAATGAAACAATTTCAACCAGGATTGCCAGGAGTGAAATAAATGTCGCTTCAAAACGCGTCCTTCAAGGTGTATTTAATTTTAAAACCAGAATGTCTCCTGAGGTCGACGGAATAACTTCGCTAATATTGAAGCAATGTGCGAATTTGCTATACTAGCCACTCACATACATGTTCAAACAAACACTGGCAAATTTAGTGATTCCTACAGATTGGTAACGTGTAATAATTTTCTAATATTTTATACATGTGGAAATCGCTCCGATGTTCCCAATTACCGGGCAGTAACTCTCTTACCCGTGATTTCAAAAGTACTTGAGCGCCTCATTGCTGACGACCTGATGAAATATTTCGAAATTGATCAGTTGCTTTCGAGTATACAGCAAGGATGTAGACGTTATTATTCCTGTTTGTCCAACTAACTGATAACGCTGGATGATTAAACACATTCGGTTGTTGTTGTTGACCTCCTTTAGTCGATGTCTACCATGAATGTATATCACAATCGCATTAATTTTCATGTTCCACAGCTTTTCCAGTGACTGAACATTCAGATAAGGGAGAAACAATCTCTCCGTCTGCGCCTGCAACGACAGGCAGAACTCAGTCGTTGAGCGTCAGTTGCATCCCGTCGTGTCTGCGTTCAGCAGACACTAGCTGTATCTGCTCCTCACCAGCCTGCAAACGACGCTTTACATAATGACTTCAATGTGAGTGGTCAAGAGCAAGTTCTTCCTAGCTCGCGAGTTAAATGCTAAGAGCTTTCATATATCTTTTTCGAACGCGTTGTTCCGCATTTGCGGTCATAATGGTCAACGTCCTGTTTGCAACTCACCATAAAACATATATTTCGGAATACGACCATTTTCCATTCTGTAGACATGGCCGGGCCACCGCAAGCGGCGCTGTCGTAGTAGGGTGAACATGATCTGTGAACCAGCTGTTTGAAGCACTTCAGCATTAGCCACTTTGTATATCCACGATATGCTCAAGATACGACAGATACTTCGTAGATGTAAAGCTTTTAGCTTCTGTTAGTGTCTTGCGTGAGTGGTCTAGGATTCACTGCTGTACAGTAAAGCATTTAATACGCACGCGCTGCATACCATCATCTTTGTCATTACAGTCAACTTGTGGTTTTCTCATACACCTGGGTTATTTTCAGGACAACATGACAGCTGCTCTGCTAATCCGCATTTAACCTCCGTGTCCAGCGACAGGTTATTCGCAAAGGTTGAACCGATATATGCGAAATGATGTACAGATTCACGCCGACAGTTTCAATTACTGATAATTGGTGGCGATAGAATCCCTTGCTATTGCTTATTGCAAGCCAGGAGTTCATGCATGTGGGCGTAATGCAGCGTGTTAGTGACTGGAGGTGTTCTTGGGAGTGAACAATAATGGCTGCATCCTCGGCAAACAGCAGGTTACTGATTAACATATTCCGTACCCTGTTTAATGCTTTCAACCGGTTCAGGATGGAAAGCTCGTTATTACTCCGCGTGCGTAGGTAAAAGCGTGCTTCAGAGCAGAGTAAGAAAATCCTGAAAATTGCGGGTTCAAGAACACACCCATATTTGACGCGTCGGCGAATATCCAAGGCTTGTGAACTGAAACCGTTAAAATGGACTGAGCATTTAATGCCTGTGCGGAACGAAATAACGAGTTTGTGCAGTCTCGGTTAACAGCCAATACGATCAAGCATTTCGAGAATCCCCATCTTGCCTTCATTAAATCAATAAAAACAGCGTATAGTGGCATACGCTGTTTCCGATACATTTTTGAAATTTTCGAAGGGAGAAGATCGTGGCATCGGTTGATATTTCGCTGCAGAAGCCACGTTGAGATTAAAAGTAAACTCTATCAGCTAAAACTTGTAGCCGTATATGTAAGCCAACAATATAAATACACCATTCATAAGGGACCTCCCTTCCATTCTCTTTAACTTTGATTCGTGGTGAAGTTTTCAATTTAACGAGGCTTAGGCGGAGCGAATTCGAACGTAAATAAATACGGAAGCCAATGTTTTCTCATATGACGAAGGTACGACCAATATCCGTGCTCGAAATGCCTAACACAGTCAGTGCGTGTGCTTAAACCGATATATACCTACTTCTCTCTATAAATGAAGATTTTTTGATACATGAGATATTGCACCGGGTTTTATCGTCATTTCCATTATTTCGTAATGTTGGATGCCACATTCAATGCTTCAGAAGAAAATCTAACATTGTGTTCCCGCAAAAATATTTTGTTATTTATCCGAATTTAGTTATATATTTCAGTTAAAAAAATATTAATAATAGGAATTTTTACATCTCATTTACCATTTCGCTAAGATCATGTATTTAAATATATCGCTCTTAAGGAGCACATAACGTTCCAAGTATCGAAATAGTTCGCAAATTGTGGGTGAGTAAATTAACGGCATGTAGGTAATGTGATTCACCGCAGGTATGAGGGTCCAGAGAACTTCGATCACACCATTACTCATGCTTCAAATTTAAACCATACTACCGCAGATATAACGAAAATTCATGCCGTTCCGAGGTCGCAGTCACCTCGTGTGTTTCGTGGAAATTTGATAAAAAATCGAGTCAGTAAATTCTGGATCAAAATCAAAGAGAAGCGGACAATTTTTTGTTAAACCATTATATTTTTGCTTGAAGAACAATACAAACGTATAACTGAAAGTAATCGAACAGTCAAGTGCAGAAAACATGTTAAGCAACGTGGAGCAACTGTAAACTATATGTTCCACACGATCACCTAATTTGCTC
>JACCGJ010010004.1:0-26054 GCA_013407085.1 Atriophallophorus winterbourni
TGTATGTTATGTATGTATGTATGTATGTATGTATGTATGTATGTGTGTATGTATGTATGTATGTATGTATGTATGTATGTATGTATGTATGTATGTATGTATGTATGTATGTATGTATGTATGTATGTATGTATGTATGTATGTATGTATGTATGTATGTATGTATGAGACCATGTATTCCGAGAACAGATATGAGCTAATGTCGAATTTAGATAAAGTATTTAAAAAGACAGAGAAATTGTGTTTACCACCAAATTTTAGAAAACGTTTCACACTAGTAGCTGCTTCAGCGACTCGACAATTATGGGAAACTGAAGATTTGCTGTAACTTTGGATTCGAATAAACTTGTTTTACAGAAGAGTTCAAATGGTCTGTTCAGTCTGTTGAAGGAGCAAACAGAGCTATCAGACACAAGTTTAGATTAATTTCGGCGTTGTCTGCTCGGATCACCCTGTAATTATTCCTCAGTAAAAGGTACTCGTGCGGCCCAGTTGGATAAACGTGGTAATTCCAAGTCACATTTGAATTCGGAAGAAGATATATCTCTCATAGATCAGATTCAAGCTCTTGAAACTAAAAGAAAGTTATTTCCTTATAATCACAACAATCGTTCCTCAATCCGTTTGAATTTAGATCGCGTGTATTTATAGAGGACCGTATAGAAATCATGAAGATCCTAAAGGTTTTGGGATATGTTACTGGTATACTTGTGCTCTTTCAAAACGGGGGCAACAGGTCATTTAATCAATATACAAAAATCACGGCTTAATTGGTCAGTTCCTGAACACTTGTTAGGTAACCGTTTGGTTCAATACAAGAATGGGCCAAAAGAAAGAAAGAAAGAAAAGCCAATCTACCGAACTGTCAAGAATGCGCAAAATACAAAAGAATTGTTTGATTTAATCAAGGTAAAATGCATACATTTATTTCTTATTTTTCCGGCAGGTTTTCGCTATTTTTCTTATACTGATGACCACTCAGCGTGCTGGTAATGAGATACACCACCTCATTTTTTAATAATCCGGAAGTAAGGGCGCGTGAGGCTAAAGACATGAAAACCCAATATCAGAATGTCTGTTTTTCAACCGCGTACCGTCAAAATAATTCTGGACAATCGATTGACATACAGCCTTAAAATGTTGAACTTAAACTTGAACAACAGAGAGTTATTAACTAATACATTGATCGCTAGATGAAGAGAATTATTAATGATTATATCAAGTCAATTCGATGGTAAACAGCCGGTCTTATCCTAAAATCCCTCACGTTGTGAGCACATGCTTCGACGGCACTAAATCAAACATCTCCCCTCGTTTTGCACCCACTTGTCGGTTGTCTGAGGTCAACCTCTCCAGCGTTAACCCCTCTCACCCACGAATTCCGCCGCACATGACCACAAGGTTTGTGAGATTCGAGAGTGAAATTAATTTGTGACGGTCAGGATGACCTCATAGATGATTCTGGACGCAATCGATAAGCGGGTATGAAATTCGGGGGAGTGTTTAAGGTTGAATCCAGTGCCCTCGATGACTGTGAAAACAGCGTAATTCAATTTAATACAGGATATCCTGTTTGGCCTTGGTTGGCTCAGTGTACTCTCTCCTAATCCCTTTAACCCTAAATATAAAACGGTTTTCGAAATTATGAAGTACCCAAAAATGATGAAATACCGGCATTTTGTCTCGTGGCTCTTCTCAGGTGGACGGTTAAAACAAACAGAAATTTTAG
Organism: Atriophallophorus winterbourni; assembly: GCA_013407085.1. Taxonomy (NCBI): domain Eukaryota; kingdom Metazoa; phylum Platyhelminthes; class Trematoda; order Plagiorchiida; family Microphallidae; genus Atriophallophorus; species Atriophallophorus winterbourni. The sequence goes on from JACCGJ010010004.1 coordinate 1,730, forward strand.
AAAGATCTTCAGACACTACTTGTGTGAGACGTTATTCAGTTACGGATTCCAATTAGGAAATATTCAAATCCATCTATGTGTTTACGTGTTGAATCTTTCATTTTTACAAGGTTTCGATTTCAGTGCGTCCATATCAAAGTGGTATTCTGTCCGTAATAACAGCAACTTCGAGATATTTTGATACATACTGTGGTTAATATCAAATCCTGCTGAAACAAAACCTGATGCTTTTGAGCAGTGTTATGTTATATCATATTAAGGATTACGTTAACATGAACATGCGGTCTAGAATCTTCTGCATATCTATATCAAAAATACTCATCAATTCTGAAGACCATTTCGAGTGTAGAAATATGATGGTGTGATTATTCAACTTTACAGTATCCGAAATTTTTTCGCAAAGCCTGTGTGTGCCTGCGAGAACAGAAAGCTTCTCCTTGTGCAAACAGTGGCCTCATTTAACAATGGTAGATTCGGTCAAAGAAAATATGATCAGTCTCAATTAAATATTGTTCAATACCTATTTGTATCATCGTTTCAAATGACTTGTGACAATTATCATCAGCCCCATTTCTCATATCCGTTTTGTTTTAATCATTTCTATCGATATTGATTTTCAAAACCAATTACGTGATTTCGATCACATTTTGTCAAAATAGGATATTATTTAACGAATTTGTATGATCTCTATTATTGCCCAATTTTTTGCGCAAAAATCAAATCGATTGTTATTCTGAATATGAAGCGGTATCTCTGCTACCTTTAGTAAATATCCGCTTATCCAGAACGACAGTCTCCAAATTTTCGTGCTCCATCTGATAAACCTTACGTTAGGCGTAGAAGTAATTTTTCAAGAAAATGGATGTGTAAAGTTGAAGTTTCAACATTTTCTTGTAAATGTGATCATGTACCGATTATTATTCCGGTTTAGCCTCGACATCTACTAAAACTTAGCGCATCCAACCGAAAATGTTTGTACGTTTTCTAATGTTTCGCTCCGTTAAATGTAGTTACCATCACATGATGCGTGATGCAGAAATGAACTTTGTGTATTCAAGAATAAACGTTTTAAACTTCATACTAGCAGTTTTGGTAATGACTGGCATTCAATTCGGGCTAAAGTTGTCTCACCATAACTGGAAATGCGTTTGCTGGCCAGGTGGGCTGGATCTTCGGTTATACGATCTGGTTTTGGTATTCCAGTCGTTGGGGTTGCGTGTGACGAGGAGGCGTACAATTACGAATAAATTGATAATGTTAACCTACATATATATTTCATGTTAACGAACGTTTATTCTCTGTTTCAATACACACACACACAAACTGATCATATCGTATAGGCGTGAAGTGCACTAAAGAAGAATGCTTTCGAGTGATTTTCATAGCACCACCTTCCGACACAACAGCACAAGATCAGGAAGTACCTGAACGTCCGACGACAGCAACCCGTAATAAATTGGTTTTCGGAAAGATTGCTTGAGTAAAGTTCAAGCTACAACATCATCAAGAGCGTGAGAAGATGGAAAATGTCAGCCACAACGAACGATATGTAATTCAACAATATCAGTCAAATGAGACCTGTGTGGTGTGGGCTTGAAGCATACCGGTTGGCACGAAATCGAGTTACAAATGAGATCGGAGTGGCAACCGGGACAGACACGTGTCAGGACAGTGTGGTGTTTACTTGGTTTGCCAATATATAACACGAATGATTGATGGATTGTTTGAAGTCATGTGCGAAATAAATGCGTTCGAAGACGCTTTCTTATGTTTGGGGATTCATGGATAAACGTGGTTGACCTCAGGAATGAAATCGATTCGGAGAATCGGAACCGACGTGGCTAGCAATCGATTGGAATATGTTTTGGGACCGATCGTGTATTCATAATGCAAGGAAATTTGAGTGCAATCGGTTGGAGTAGTTTTGGGGTAATGTTTCACTACTGACACAGAAGCTTTGACAGACCAAGGGTGATAGTCAGAACAGAGAACTTGATTAAGTAGTGGTCAACCCACCACCACTTATTTGAAGTGAAACGTTACCGAAAAACAACTCTAACCGATTGCACTCAGATGTGGCTACAGTTGTGTTGAGTGCTTTCAAAGCCTATACAGAAAAACGTACGTTGCAATGGGATATGCGGTTTGCACCGGATTATCCTAATCCATGACAACATTGTATCCAACCGGTGTGTGCAAACTGTGGGCAACCATTTAGTGTGTTAAACACTGAAAACGCGTGAAAATACTGTAATCTGTGGCATTCATTTTATGTATAACAATCATTGTATTAAATTCTCTCGAAGCAGCGATTTACTATTACCATGTGTTCAAAAATATATCACTTTAAGATATAAAAAAAACAACTTGTAAACTGCTAAATTAATTAATGAAACTGAAATCAGAAAATTTATGCACATTCATTGAAATCGGCGTAAATGCGCAAAATCTTGCTTCGAACCCCTGGAGGAAGGAAAATGCTAATAAAGTCACCACGATGGGAATAATATTGATTTCTTCATCTTCGGCCATCATAATTTGTTCAATGTGAAATTTTCTCACAGAATGCTGAAAACTGACCGAGAAATCGGATTTGTTTCTTCCAAGTAGATTAGTGAGCAAATAGGAAAAACCATGTTTTCTATTTTCACTCTTAGATTTGAATCTGGTTCTTGGGTCCTGGTGATCTTTAGATTTATATTTTCATATCAACGGACCGATTCACACGTAAATAAGCGATAGTCTGAAGTTGTGTGACCTAGCAATTGCCGATTACGGAAGTTAACGAAAGGATCATATTTTACCGTTTTGCTCCGAAAGATGTGTTGCAATTAGGAAGTCGACCATTGGGCAGACCGCACTTGCGGTACAAAGACGTTTGAAAAAGAGATATGAAAGCTATTGGCATTGACCCGTGAGTTGGGAAGAACTTGCTCTTGACCGCTCACATTGGAGGCATTGTGCAAAGCGTCGTCTGCAAGCTTGGGAGGAGCAGATACAGCTCTTGGCTGCGGAACGCAGATCACGCCGCCGGTGTGCAACTGATGCAATACAACCGAGTTCTGAGTATCATTGCAAGCGCTGTGGGAGAGATTGTTCCTCCCGAATTGGACTATTTAGTCATTCAAAAAGCTGTAGAACATGAGAATCCATGCGATTGTGATGTACATCGATGTTCTACATCGACTGAACGAGGCCAACAACAACATGTAATACTCACCTGAATTCTTCGTTGTCTTGACAATCCCTTCTTATCGTAACCGGAACCACGTTGTGCTTGTCCGTAAGTAGAAGTGTCATGTGTCCTGGATCGGACTGGTTCACAATTATAATTTCGGTTATTGCATCCAACCCGTTTATTTTTCTTCTACAAGTCGATATTCGCTGAGTGTGATGTGGTTGGGTGAGTTTTTCTGGCGATTTGATGGAGTATTCAGTGTTGATCGTAATCAGATAGCCTTTGTCTGAAAGGTCATGAAAAATAAGGAGTGTTCACTGCAGCGCCGCCATTTATCGATTCGACTTGAATCAAACTTTAGGTTCGATTATATGCTCAAGTATACAAGAAGATAGAATATAAGTTACTTTCTGTGGAATCCCTGTACATCGCTTGATCTGTTTATATATTTGAATTACTCGGGCATGAAAGGAATACCTCCGAAGTTGCTCAACATTTACGGCCTTTAAGGTGCTGTGTATTTAATTAGTTCACTATTTGGAAGTGGTTAGAAATATTGATGGTATAAGCATAATTTTCGCGTTTTTTTACTGTATTCCAAACGTTTATGCACCCAACGCCACATAAGTAGTACACTTTGCAATCTTCCTACTGATTAGCTACATGATTATTCATCAAAAGTACCATGTGTTGATCATATAAAACAACACATTGTTACGACTTACCTGTACCGATGTATAACTGATCGGACTTTGATCTCTCTTCTGCCAAATGAAGTTGTATTGCACTCAAGCGGTCACCGACATCACTGAGACGAAAATACTTGAGCGGCACTCCTTCGACAATCATTGCAGTTTGCGGATATCGGCTAGCGAATCTTGTATGGTACTCGGGTAGAGGTTTTCCATTGCATTCCTGTTGGTTCGGAAGTCAAATGAAACAATAACTTTAAGAAATCTGAAATGCTCGTATCCATTCGATTATTAGATAGATTGCAAATTTAGTGAGGATTATGGACCCGATGGATGTGAACGGTGATTATTGATTTTCAATAAGGTGCATTTCTAATGAATAATATTCTGTTTCATGTTGTCCATATCTCGACAATCTCGGCTATGCCAACTTTGAATAAAAGTATAATCAATAGTTGAACCGTTGAACTGGTGCCAGTCCTTCAATACTTACGAAACCAGATCCTCTTCACGATTGAGCAGCGTTAATGATTACGACATAAGAACGCGAAAACTGGAAAATGGAATGTCGGAACATCATTCACGTTGGTTGCATAAAAACTGTTCCGGGAAGTTAGATAGTTCGATTCTTGCCCACTTGATCGATCTGGCTTACTGAGTCAAAGCTCAAGATGTGTCCTTTGTGGTTTACATGGTTTCCTACAATGTGTGACGAAGAATTCGCTTGAGCAGTTTGAGAACAACTTGGATAATAGCAATCAAAATATTTAAATCGAACTTCTACAATTAGAAACGATTAGTTCATGATCTTACATTCCCTTCACCAACATAGAAATCGAACAAAAATGTTTTAGAAATATCACTTGAGGTTAAGTTCGAGATATTAATCGCATGCAGTGTTGATCTTCCAGTTTACTTATGTATGTTTTGTAGAGCTGATGTGGAATAACGAAGCGGATTTCCCACGATGAAATTATCACTTTTTCTCACAAAATGCTTATTTTAGTGCAGATTATATTTTGTTGTCAAATTTTCGTAAGATATTTCAATTATTATTTAACTAAATTTGTTGAATAAAATATTCGATTGATTTAGTGAAGTTAGTTGACTGCTTTTTGATATAAAACTCAGACAATCGGAGTGTGATTGCGCGATATCAATCCTGCAACTTCTATTATCAAGTTATTTCTCATCATCAGCCCATGAGTCCGACTCCTATATTTAAACAATTCATCGATTACCTTGGACGAGGTAGCGATCAACCTCGTCATCATAGTCCACGAAGATACTTCCACATCTTCATCGACATCTCCCGCGTTCGTCACGTTTGTGCGGTTGACGAGAACTGTTTGTCTAATCGGGCTGACAAAATCCCAGAATCTTTCTAACCAGGCTACAAAATTGTTCTTTCGTTTTGGGACCAGGAGGTTAGGTTGATCTAGCGCCATGTTAATATCGTTCAGATGGAATAAGCATATAGTCACGAGGTCGGTCAGCAAATTCGATGTCGTCATCAATGCGTAGAATCCAAGGTCACCTTCATCCACTGTACAAGACGAGAACGAGTGAGGTCATGCTATGAAAAACTGAGAATATTCGAGACATAATACCTTATCCAAAAGTGGCATACAAGCGTACATTGTTTACCATTATTTCACTGTTGCAAGCACATGTGGATCATGAACACAGTGTCCGAAACAGTGTACGAAACCGGTCGTGGGGTGTGTCTGTGATGGAAATGCATGCAAATAAGCTTTTTTCATGGTTATGGGTTCCAACCCTGTCTAAATCAGTGTGGGTTCATGTGATTGAACAAGTTGGTCATACCAACCTTATCCAACAGTAGCATACAAACACAACTTGTTTACCATTCCTCCACTGCTTCAAGCGCATGCGGATCCTGAGCCTACTGCCCCTACTTGATGAGTGCATACACCACGAAATCGGTCGTGGGGTGTGATGGATATGCGCGCAAATCAGCATTTTGGTACGTTTATAGTTTCAGATCCTCAAGTATAATTGATAATAGCGATAATAGCATAAAATCAAATAAATAATAGAACTAAATTATGAATTAATATTTAAATAAGTATTCTACGTAGCATATTGATTTATAAAAACTTTGATTTTGGCTTTCGTCAAAAAAGATGCCAATTCATTCACCAAGATTAATGAAGATATATTTTCGCTGAAACAAAAAAAACAGTTTTGATATGCATCTGATGTGTCGCGTGCTGAACAAAATTATCTTCGAAATTCTGAGAGAGGTGCGTTGGAAAAATGGGGAATGTTTACTTCAATATCAATTTGCACATATTTGGGAGTGCGATTCGAAAAACCCGCGTCAATTTTCACCTAGAAAGCGAATTCTTTGATTTATAGTATATATCGCTATCAAACTACGTAGCTTCACCATGTTTAGTTATTTATTTTGTGTTTAGTTTTACAATGTGGTTTGCACATTTTGCTTCAATTTGTAGCTAAGTTTCAAGAATTTTTGATAATTTTACCGCGCGGCTTAGAATTAATTTGTCCACACATTTTTTCTTTCTATTATCAAGATATTCTGCTCCCTGCACGCTTTAAATACGATGCACATTTCATATTTTGGAACATGGAATTTTCGCTGCGCCGGTTGGATAAATTTCAAATGAATCCTGAAAAAAGTACAATTGCAAAAATTGTTTTAGGTTAAAATTCCGTCGATTACTATCACAACGTTTGATGTCGCTGGTAGACCAATTTGAAGCTGTTTCGTGTTTCAAAATTTGGCATATAAGGCTATGTTCTTCTTCTTCTCGATAAATGGGCCTGAGATTTAATACGGTTTGAATTAAGGCTTTAATCACCCCTTTGGAAAACGACATTTTCTCGATTTGACACTATGCTATTTTCTATTTTTTCTAATTTTTGCTTATTTCTTTTGTAAACCCCTTGCGAACTATATTTAAATCAAGTGATTCCCGGCAACATATTCAAGGCGCTTATAAAAAACATATATTGTGTTACTCACATCTACATCATTTACACACCACAAGCGGTCTCCGGCTGTTTGCCGTCATCAGATGGAGACGGCGAGGTCAATTTCAGTGAGCCTTGAAACAGTTGTATAGTGTCACACAAAGATATACTTGTATGCTATCGTTAACTGGTGTGTAGGTGATAGGGATATGAGCACTTAATATATGGTCATTTATAAGCGCCTTGACTGCTTGCCTAGGAATCACTTTGTGATTATGTATTTGAACATTGTGCTTCTTTGTAAAAACCCTGTGCAACAGTGGCATAAAAGTATAACTGTGCTGACTACTTTACCACTGTTTCAAGGCTCACTGACCCTGATCTCACTGTCTCCACCCGAAGACGCCAAACAGCCAGAGACCGCTCGTGGTGTGTAATTGATGTGAATGTGAGCACCACAATATATATCTTCGAATCAAATTTACGCTATGACCTAAGACTATTTAAGTAGGACGTTAAATTTATTGGTACAGAAATTTTGAATCATACGCCAAACGAACAGAACCAAAAACTGATTTTTTGGTTTAAAAAGTCAATCAACTTAACATTGACCACAATTTGGTGTATGGACATAAACGTTACACTAGATTTGTTCCAGCAAACTCTTTCAAGTGAGACAGATTCTATCCAACATATTAATGCACATCCCTTGTAGAGTATTTGAGAAAAAAGACCTTTGCATGCTGGCATGCTATAATTAGCTCATGTGGCTTTATAATATGTTTCACAGATTGGATTTTGTGTGGAGTATTCAAAGGTTAACGGCAGGTCACTATGTATATCGCGTTTTTCGTTGTACGACGGTAAATTATGTCGATGGGTTCAATATTTTTTGACACATTGTTTCAGGAGATAACACACGCATGTTTCTATTTGATTGTATGAGTTTAGACTTGATCCTCCTAAATATCCGTTTTAACAAAGCCAACATATACAACACGCTTTGTAACATTTAGGTCACGATACAGACAGAAAGCCCGAAGTAATACGGTGGTGTGTCAGGCCAGATTTTGTATGCCAAACGTGATACATGGATTCTACAATTGGCAGCATCTCAAGGCAACACATTTACCTGTGAACAACAGTGTAATGTGCTCATATTTTGAAGGTGCGGAGTGCGCTAGTGATAAGCGTTAATCACGAGCTTTTGAATGATATGCAGAACTCTACCCTCCGACACAACACAAGAGCAAGAAGTGACGAAAAGTTCGACGGGACAATTGCGAACTAGTAATGTTTCGTGTTTCGGATTGATTGCATTCGAACAGTTCAAGCGACATCTTCGGAAGTATAAAAAGATAGATAACGTCAGCCGCAATCGAAAGATATGCAATTCTTCAATGCCGGTCAAACAAAGGCTTGAATTGTACTGGTTAGCACGAAATCGACTGACAAATCAGATCAAAGTGACAATCGAGACAGATATGTAGTGGATCCGCGTTTGTATTGTTTGTGTTGCCAATATATTTCTCATTTGTTATTTGTTTTGTGCGTAATTAACGCCTTTGGAGAATCGGCTTCACTTGTGTCGTATGATTCGTGGTTGAACGCAATTAGCGTTGGATAGGTTGACCTCAGGGATGAAGCGAGACACAGTCGATGTGCGTAAGCGCAACACGGGAGGACGCGATTTATTTGGGACCAATGAAACCGAAATGTGATATTTGACCTGACTCCATCATTTTCGGCTTCTCGCTCTACCCCATCCACTAAAGAAATCCCACTCAACTGTCGTTAATGTGGTCCAGTCTTCAAACAACCTGACACACTTCCATCTTTAAACTTCAGCAAACAGTACAGAATTACACCCAATGAAGATAATGAGGTACAAACTGAGAGGATGGAAGAATTTCACTGCTGGTATCTTATTTCAGGACAGTTGTGCTGCCAACGTAAAGCTGGACGTATCAACCGTTACGATAATCCTTCATCGTATTCATCAACTTTTCTATTATTACATAATCTTCAAACAATTTGACGATCATATTAATACTGTCTTGATCGAACGCTTTAAAATGTCCATGAATCAAACGTAAAAGTCATATCCGTTATTGTTATCATTATCTTAGCGATTGCTTGATTAGATATGAGTATTGTAGAAACTATAAATTAGAAGCAAGAGTCAATCCTATTTCTTTTAGCAAGCAAGTCTAAGTCTTTCGTCTGATTGATGGTCTATTGATAGCCTTGTTTATTTTCTGATCCTAAAGCGATTTAATATGAAGCTAATTCAGATATCGTAGTATAACTTACCTTTTGCGGTTCATGAACATTTCCAGTTAAATACAAACTATAGACGTTGCAACAAGTTGCGCTTGTATGCCACAGTTGGGTAAGGTTGGTACGATCAACCTGTTCAATCACATGAGACCAAACTCATGTTTCAAGCGCATGTGGATCCTGATCCTACTGCCCCTAACTGATGAGTGCAAACAGCACGAAACCAGTAGTTCAGTGTGTGATGGAAACACATGCAAATGTGCCTTTTTGTAAACGTTACCATATTGGGTTTCAGTCTCCGCTAGCGAATTAGTGATGTTTTGAAAAACCTCTGAACTGGTCACATTCAAGGCCATCATTTCAAAACTTTTAAATAGAGAGTAAATGCATCATGTTTTCAAGCACATGAGCTGTTCTGCAACAACAACTGCATTGAGTATGTATCTGGTTTAATAAGATTTAATTGAGAACTACAGGTTCAACATTAATCCTACTGTAACTTCTTTGTGAATGCGAGAAACTAGCGACCAACCTTAAGTGAGAGTGCGTGTAGCTAGAGCGATTTGTTTGAGCCCATGTATTTTCTATCATTTTCATGTGCATTGTATATTATAGTATTTACAATCTAATCTTCTTAGTCAACGGTTACTTTGAACGTGTCATTTACACCGAATTTTGTTTCCAATTAAAATACTAACGCAAGTTAAAATAAATTATATACGTAAAATACACCAGATAATTGTAGCATTCATTCAGAACCGTCATTCAGCATTTGGCTGTAGATAATACATTTTTACGAACATCTAAATTTTTGAAATATTCCAATGTTAATTACAAATTTGACATTTTTAATTAGGCAGTGTAGTGTGGGATGATTGATCGACCGTCTGGTTTGAGCAAACGACGTAGCACGAGAGGCGAGCGTGAAACAATTTTGATTACGAAAACGATCCTTCACTGAAGATGATGTTCAAACATTTTTCCTCTTTGACTCGACTTTCAGGTCAGTCGGCGCACCATGGTATTGTGAAAAATGATACTGATTATAGTGCATGTAGCTGGCCAATGATATTCTGACAGTACACAACCCTTAATCTATTTACACTTATGGTTTGGAGCTGTTTTTGCATATCCTGGAGATGAATCTGCTGATGCTGGTTGAGGCTCTAAAAAGCAAGGGGATGGTTAACTATGAATAACTTGGAAATTACTTCCGGATACCTTTTATCTAGAAAACCCCATTGCCTCCAGCTGGAATTAGGGGGTATTTCCCTATGAACGCTTATAACACGCATACCTAGTCAATGTTTGTTGCTGCTTGGGAATGTTATTCGTTGACTTGAAAATACGTCGTTCTCTGAACTGTGCATATCGAAAGGTGACCGTAAATTTTTATTAGCCCACCATTCAAATAATTTGAAACAAACTTCGCATGTTCTTACGTAAATGTGGTTGGCCTAAGTCTCTCGATTTCTATCGTGAGATTGCGTTACACAATTACACACTATTAGACACCCAAAACATTCTTTTAGATATCTGCATGCATTCTCATCACACAAACAGATTCTACGACCAGTTACGTGTTGTTTACACTCACCAAATAAGGGCAGTATGCTCACGATCCGCATGTCTTAAATTAGTGTAGAAATGGTAAACAAGTCATTGTTGAATAGTATCGGCATGACCAAACTGTTAAGTCACATTTAGCCGTGGCCTAGTGGATAGGTTAAACCCAAGAGCTTGAACACTAGATTCGCATTTTCACGCATTTGTGGGGTGTGCTTGTGTGATGAGAATGCATTTAAATAAGGAGTTTTGGTCAAGTTCATGGGTTTTACTTATCTACGTGTTTGGGCATATGTGATTGAACTGGCTTAACCTGAAAAGCTTGCCCAACGGTCACTTACAAGCTGTTATCCTATCTTTCCAGTGAACATTTTTCTTGATTTATTATGCATTTGAAAACATTGGAACCAGTAATGTGAAATTATTCGTAAAAACTTATCAAAATCGAACAAAACTACGGCTACAACAATGATGAACAAAATCCAATACTCACCTCTTGATACGAATTCGCTAACGAGGAGTGCTCGAGTGAGATCAGTGGAGGCATCTGTCAGTGAACCTATCCTCAAACGGCAACTCAATCTTGCCTTGCGAAACGTGGAAAAGATTCCGTTTGTTGCGAGGAATCGTCCAGCCGTGCCTTGCCCTGGATCGTTCCGACAGAATCGTCCAATACTCGTCACGATAGTTGGCAGATCTTCGACCTGATGACATGGAAAGTAGCAACGGCAAGTTGTGAGATCAACGCAGAGGCACAATTCGCATGATCACGTAAGCTAAAATATAACGCGAAGGCTTCCAGCCTGAGGCTCTTCAACCGAAGACCCTAACAGCCTTTGTATCTTGCGTATAGTCGGTGCATGTACGCTTGTGGTCACTGGAAGACGATCGCTTAAACTGATTGAGAAATAATAAACACCGAATTTAAATTCTTAGATGGTCTGAAATTTCAAACCTAAATATAAAATATGTATTGTGTGTTTGAATTCTGACAAGCAAAATACAAGCTAGGGACGTAGCCTACAATTTTACGAAGGAACCCGCACGAGGAACCATATTCGATGAACGCATCCATCCTCATACTATCCAGAAGTAACGACTCAGATTTGCCCTCATAGAAATGGAAGATAATCTCATTATACTACGATTGGAAACCTGTACAGGATAAGTCGTGATACACCATTATTTGCTTCCCATATACTCAACCCAAACCACTCATTGCGTAATACATAATAGAATTGGGTCACTCGAATCAGTCAATCCTTATGGCAAAATGTATTCTATCTGCTAAAGGGCATTCGCCGGCTCTCTGTGAGCCTCCATCTCATCAGAATCGTTGCTTCAGCGACTAAAACTTGTATAATAAAACGAAATTGGCGCGTTATGATTACGTGCAATTTGACCTATACAATTAAATATATATCTAATCGTTTTGGGAGATTTCTTGTTAAAAAGAACCAAACGGCAGTAAAACTGGTTAAATCTTTAACACACAAACTTCAAATTTAAATTTTACATACACTTTAGTTGTGACTCAGCGGTAACGGTTTTACTTATTCGGTTAGACTGCACACTCCAAATCAAATTCGCGAGGTTCAACATACTCCGCGACGACTTGCTTGCACTTCGACACAACTGCGGCATGATTCTCGCGTTTGCGTTTGACAACAGAAACTGCTCTCGTATCACTGCCACCGATCGGTCATGTACTGCTTATTGTTGTGAGCACTGTGTGAGAAATTGGTCGTTTCGAATAGGACTTTTCAATCAAGTGAAACGCTTCGAAGCTGATTTACACCCATGACCGACATTGATCGAAGGTGTTCAGCAACACAAATAATTAAATTTATTTTTCCATCTTTATTCGACGGTCAACAATATGTGACAAAACTGAACGCCTAATAGTCAATAACAACAATTATTGTAAATGATTTGTTGTTGGCCTCCTTCGGTTGATGTCGACCATGAATGTACATCACAATCGCATGAATTTCATGTTTTACAGCTTTTGGAATGACTAAACAGTCCGACCAGGGAGGAATAATCTCTCCCACAGCGCTGGCAACGATAGTCAGAACTCTGTTGTAGAGCGGCGTGACCTGCGTTCAGCAGCCAAGAGCTGTATCTGCTCCTCCCCAGCTTGCAGACGACGCTTTACACAATGCCTCCGTTCGTGTCTTGAGGAATCCATTCATCAATTTATATTGTTTTCAACTGAACTCCATTCGATTTAATTCAGATTATCATAAATTTGGGTAAATTGACCAATATATTGTGGTTCTCGCACCAATCACTTACACACCATATTTAACCCTATTTAGCAGTGGTATTCATGTATAATTTTGGATAAGCTGAAAAAGTTACATAACCGACGCACATGTCATTAGAAGCATAATTCAAAGATTGTTTCCGAGCTGAACCACTTCAAGTTAGTCACAAAACGTTAGTGCTCACAAGGATTAAGCTCTTCGGCGAGAGAAAACATCACGTCTTCACAGTCACGACTCGGTATCGATGACAACATCCGCAAGTCCGTTCGTAGTTGTGTCTTCGGTTGCTTGGCAATTAAATATGGCTTAAACACGGATATCGTAATGGTGTTTTGTTTTCATAGAGAGTTGGAAGTGATGGTAGTCCAAAGCGAGGGAGAGAGAGTTGTTTAATAGCTTCCTGTCGCGAAGTTTTATGTGACTAACTGAGTGCGTGGAATAATTTTTGTTGTGTTGAGACTTCACAAGTTGTTCGCAAACTACGTGCGAAAAAATTAGTATCTAGTGATTATTGAATCAATTAAAGTTGAATATTACAACTGGCAGCGATTTCGCGAGCAGGGTTGGGATATGAAACTTTAATGTAAACATTTTTAAAGAAAAGAACAATAATAAACCATTCCTGGGGTAGAAAAGATGAAAAAGATGGGTCATTTGAACCGCTCACGAATCCTCCTTTCGTAGATCATTAGTTAATTGACTGACTTTCTGGTTTATTCACATTATCTATTCACACTGGACTATCGGAATTGAAAGGTTAGTTTGTACATATGCGAATTTTCATGCGTAGCTTTCACGAGAAATTGTGGTCATCAAAGGATTTTATAGAAAAATGTTTCACATGCTCATTTTATTTCTCTCAAATAAATCACATATGAAGATTGTCTAGATTGTAGTGACTGAATATATGGAATAATTGCTAATTACTACAGTTTGAGACCATAGAACATAGCTCACTAATTGCATACCAAAAACCCTAGTAAATGTGCTTTCTAAACTATTGGATCGCTGCAATGTTGAATACGTTTGTCACGTCAGCTTTATCTAACAATGGCTTGCAAGTTTAAACCCTTCAGTGTTTCAAATCATGCCCATCCTCATCTCAAAGCTACAAACGATGAGTGCAAACAACACGAAACCGCTCAAGTCCATGTGTTAAACCAATCTATATGTGTGTGATTGAACAGGTTAATCGTATCAACCTTTTCTTATCGTGAATTACAATATCAGAACTTGTTTAAAACCAACTGCCGTTGTCCAAACCTTTTTTTCAAATTCTTATACAATGTAGCATTGAATTTCTCGCATTCAATTTCCCCATTATTTAAATTTCCTTAATCACGATCTAATGGTTGATGCTTGGCTAAAATATTTTTTAAACCATTAAATACCTTGAGAATTTTGGCTACAAACGGTTTCGTGACAAAGCCCATAGCGCATGTAAAGAATATTTTCTGTTTCTCCCTGATAATAACAACCTAGCACGAACAGTTGTAGAATGTACGTGCGTGGTAAGCAAGATTATACAATATTTTAACATCTTCCTGTATTTACTTGATTTAGTTAAATAAGTATAATGAATCTTTTCACCTAGTACTCCACTATCTGGATCGGAAAATATTTCAGGACATTTCTGAACCACTCTTTCATAAGTGGCATTTATCAACATTTTGTTCAAGATATTATAGCCAAAGAATGTCAATATAAAACAAATAAGAGGAAACTGAGTGTAAGCTTTTAACGTGAATACGTGATGTTCAGATGACGACAATCTTTGAGTTACACGTAAAAAATACTTAGTTGTTTAAGTTTAAGTATACGTTTCATGGATTTGAATGTGTGATACCATTCTGCTGCTATTTTTTCATCAGTACTGGCTCACTAGCAATTAGTTTCTAGATGACAGCTCTAATTATTATTTTAACATAACATTGCACTTAATTCGATTATAATCGTCCTCTAAAATGTGCTACATAAATTTGAGGTGTGCGGTATATGCACCGTTCCAGCAAATGTTTGTTACGCAATACATCAGTAGAGAATGGTGGAATTTTTCAAACAAACCACTTTCAATAATTGCATTTCAATTGTGGAAATCCAGTCCAGTTTGCGGGGTGACAAGAAATCTTCAAACGTGATGACAATATTTTCACATCTAATAGATTAGTGTAAACACTGTTAAATGGAATCAACACAGCTGAACTTCGGGTGATTTTTCTCCCTGGCAGAGCCTAGTCAACGGATGAAATCAATCCTTTGGGCAACGTTTTGTAGTGCTGATCTTTCCATTACTTTGGCAAGATTAAAATTGAGTGCTAACAGTTGAGCGTAGTGTATATGAACACCTTCCAACTTGGACTCTTTTTATTATTTATAAGATTGATTTGGGTACAATCTGCGGTTCGGTTATCCGAAGGTTGACTGCCTCAATCTTGTAACATTGAAAAATCATGTTAACAATTTATTTGTCGTTACAAGGCTCAGTGAAACTTGCTTTTCTGACTCTACCTAATGATGCCAAACAGCCAGAAACCGTTTGTGAAGTGCACTGTAAAAATAATATTTTTATTTGATATTTTCTCTATTTAGTATCCATAGGTCAACTGCAATGTTAATTTACTGATTAGAGAAGCTTAATTATCTCATGCAAATTACTGTGGGTTGATAATCCCTCTGAACATTTCACGTTACATATGCTAGCAGATGCGAATCTGTCCTACCCCCAGCCACTTTATATCCAGAAGTACAATCATAAAGAGCGTTAATCACTACATCTTTATATACCTGTATCCTTTAAAAAGCTCTGTCTACTTCTTACACGGTAATATTCTACTGAGCTGGTGTACATGTATAACGCTCACTGACGCAAAGCAGCTCACTTATTTCAACAAATCGGTGAATGTTCATAGTTATTTTGGTGACTCGATACCTTTTTATCAATTAGCTGTATGATATGAAAACTTTTCATCCCATTGCATGTGAATTCGCCAATAGGTACCAATGTACGCCAGGGTCATACAAAATATATAGTTTGAACACTCGGGTATAATAATGAGAACTCGTTGTGAAAGGAGACCATATATGAGTGAGGTTGGAGCGCGCTGTTACTCACGGTATAAATAACGACTCTATTAATAGATCCAATAGTGATCCATAAAATATAATCTCGTGTACCTGTTTCACAAATGCAGAACGTTTTTCCAGTGCGTCGGTTTCCGTAAACACTGTGTACACATAGTGGTTCATTATCCCGAGTCGATAAAACTTCAATTGGCCCGCGAACCAAAATATTGAATTTGGATTTGAGCGCCATCCCTCAGTGCTGACGTGTCCATGTTGAGGTAAATTCGATTTTCGTGTATTTATGTGACAAATCCACGGGGTTGCTTGATGGCGAAATCGCTGTTGTAAATGGCCAGCAACCACAATTAAATGGAGTTCGCCTGTTTAGAAAAAAGAACGGATTTCTTCCTTAAACGAAAAAGTTCGTTTGTATGCATTTCCATCACATACACACATCACGACCGGTTTCGTGCTGTTTGCACTCACAGGGTTGAGACAGGGTTTAAACCCTTTCTAGATGATGGTAGACTCAAGTGATTTAACAGGTTGGTAGTACCATCTTAATCCAACAGTGGCTTACAAACACAAGTTGTTCACCATTCTTCCACTGTTACAAGCGTATGAGGATCCTGATTCTACTGTCCCGAACTGATGAGTACCAACAGCACGAAACCGGTCGTGGGGTGGGTGTGTGTTTGATGGAAATGCATGCAAATTAGATTTGTCTTCCATTATCATTGGTTTAAACCATGTCCACAAGAGTGTAGGCTAATGTGACTCAACAGGTTAATGTTACCATCCTTATCCAACAGTGGCATACAAGGAATTCATCTTTGTTTTTAATTTTGTAATGTCGCTTTAGATGTGTTTAATTATCGGTCCATACATTCACTACACTAATCGTCATTTCACACATCGACTTCGGAATCAGCCTATATGCTCCTAAGTGTTTGCTATTATGCTAGAAAACACAAGTGACCTTGCTTATCAAACAAAATAGGTCTACATCCGTCATCAAATTAATCATTCACTTTGAAACTCAGTTACTTTTAATCACGCACTGCGTACAAGGATTATACCATCCGTTCTTTTCAGTATTTGAGAGGCCATTACAAATTTCTCAATCTGAAATTTTGACATCAAAGAAAACCACAGAGTACTATGTGGTTGAATTTTGGTCCAAACGGAATCGAGAGGTTGCGATTGAATCCAAAAACTACAAAGTATTCCATCTGCCGTCAATCGGGCATCTCCTGCTAGTATTGTTTGATTCAGGCGCGTAGATGCACACACAAACCACACATTGTGGTTATAGTTGAATGTTGGATAAAGCTCCACGGCTGTGATGATTTGAAGCTGAGGGTCGAATGAATCCCAGGTAAGTACGGTGGTTTCAGGTTGATTTTTGAACCATCGAATTGCAATTATTCTATTCCTGGAGGATGTAAATCAAAAACAAAATCGAAAATTGAAAAGGAATTAGATAGTATTCTTGGGTTGAAAATATATGACAATGAGCCTTTTTAGGTAGATTTGTCAGTACTTAATTTAAATGTTTCAACAGGTAAACTAACAGGACAAAAATATTAAATTTCCCTAGCCCATCACACAAGTTAGAATTTCATAAAGGGATAGCATAAGTCGAAAAAATCAAACTATTTCCTGGAAACTGTACACACATATCACATTTTTGTGAAAATAGCACTGTCCATGTTTAGCTGGTTGGTGCAAGAATTTCATGTGAAAATGTAGGCGGATTTAAAATGTAAAATATTTTCACAGTGAGGTTAATTGATTACATTTTAATCTAATCAAAATTGAAATGCAATGCACAATAAAACGTTCAGATTTAATTCGATCGCGAATTTCCAATTATTTTATTTTTCCATTCTATCTTGTTATCATATGTTTTGAATATATTTGTCGAAGGTTTAAAAAAATGAAATATTTTTGTATTAATTTAAAGAAAGCTCACATCCCCTGCAAGGTATATTAAATAATGTTCTGCTGAGAATCACTGAAATAACATAAATATTTATATATATTTAGAAAGAAAACATTGGAAAATGAACATTTGCAATCAGTTTCATCACACGCCCCACGAACGCTTTTTAATATTTTGTTTCAACTTTTAACGGATTAATAAAATTGCTGTGAGGAAAAATTCACGATGTTTAACTCCTGAAAAATGTTCGTTCTAATTTTGAACTTTGTTCTGTTGAACGTTTACGAAATATTGGCAAAATTACATTGGCGGACTGAATAATAAAATCAGACTAAAAACCATTTGCAATAGCCAAACCAATCGTATGGCGGGGCAGATCTTATCATTTACAATGTGAGTTGCTGACCGCGTAAGCAAAAACATTTCAATGAAAAGTAAACCAGAAGCTAAGTGAAGTTTCCAACTTTTATTAACTGCCTCTGTGATAAATTATACAATATTATATCACGAAATCCACTTGCGTTTGTATAGCATAACTATTCCATTTAAAGCTCAATTATTAATCAACCATCAATATAATTTCGATGAAAATGGGTTGTTTAATGAGAATGTCAACAAATCTAATATTTGTTTCAAAATATATAACTTTGAAGATTATATATAAACAATATTATAAAAAAGGTAACAAATATCTTGACTAAGATTAATGTATAAATACTGGAACCATTTTCACTCAATTAGCGACACTTACCCTTCTGTAAAAAGAAAATATGAGCCTTTATTGCCGATAAATCTGACGTTGATGGCTATTTTATCAGCTAATATTTGCACATTTTGTTTTACTGTTAGTGTTTCCGCTGTTTCGTATTTTGAAGAAGACCAGTCCATTTGTGAACTTTCGCATAATTTGCTCATCAAAAGTAGCGTGACAATCTGTTCAAATATAAGCAATAGTGAATTAAACACCGTAATCTGATACCTAGATATATGAGTCGAGTCACATATATATAACAGATTTATATACATATATATTAACGCGATGTTTGCATATTTAACCACAGAAACTATATTTGCTACATAAGTAAGACATTAATTTAACCTTAAAAATTAAATGTGAAGAGGTGCGTTTCAACTAAGCAGACCTTGTTAGTGCGCCATGCTTTCGGCTGGTATAAATTGTAAAAAATAAAACTCAGTCGACGGAACAGGTCAAGATTTGTGGTTGGTTTGTTTCAATAATAAATTATTTATCAAAATGTCAAAATTCTTAATCTACAATAGTATAGTTAAAATATTGAACATTCTTTTCAACCAGAAAAAAATAAAGGTTTACCGACAAAAGGTGCAAACTAAATTTCGCAGTGAATAGAAAATGACTACACAAAGTGCAAACTTGCGTAATGGAAAACTTAGTTAACGCTAGTAGAGTCAAATATCACATTTTTAGGAAATAATTATTTGAATTTTAATTGCAGTGTAAAATGAAAAATTGAAGTGTACAGTGGAAAGATCAATGATATTCAGAAAATGATGCAAGTTATATCTTTATATTTACTGAAACTTTATATAGGAAAACAAAAATCTAAGCAATCACGTCTTTGATCTTTTTGATCGTTGTAATCTGTTTTCTTAAAGATGAAAGTTGTTTTGAAGTTTCAGCAAGCAATTCCTTATAACAACAACAACAGTTTGGAATTAATAATTAACGGAAACAGGAATAATATTGACACATTATCCCCTATATCCTCTGAAAAATTTGATCTTTTTCACGAGGTGAACCAACCAAGATGTATCTTACGAAAAATAGTTTGATGAGAAAATATTAATAAATTAGTTTAATTCAGATAGATACAGCTTACTAGTTTTCTATATGATACACAACAGCAAAAGTTGTCAAAAATGAATTTGTTAAAATTAGATCTTAGAAATATGGAACCATCTATTATCGGAAAATTCACTACTTCATCACAGGTGTGATTTATTCGCCAATAAGGTGTTTACAATATTTCAGTGATGAAATTATACACATAATAGAATCCGTAAATAAATTGATAAAACAGTAAACTTTATATAAAAAAATTGTATAATCTACATATGTCAAATTCCATGTTATAAAATGAATTGGATACAATTAAGACAAGCAACATGACCGTATATTTTATCTAGAATATTATCATGAAAAATTGATACCAATTTAATGCTGCTAATATCAAAACGAGTTATGTCTATTAAGTTCCATATAAAACTCTCAGTAAATTTCTTTTCGAATATATAAATATGAAGTGAGTAAATTACATACAAATAAGCGAGATTGGAGAGAAAACCGGAATGGCAAGAAGTATTTTTGTAAAATAATTTGGATATTAATTGAATTTTTCATTCACACAAACACATTATTTAACTGTTCTTTCAATCACAAAATGTGTAACAAATAAGATTAGCATAATGCTATAAAAATTGAAAATCATAATAGCTAACAAATTTCTAATCCGAAAAAGGCATTATGAATTGCATTACACATAACAGGGCACTCAATTAATTAATTTCACTATAAATATATTGCAGGAAATTAAATTTGATTGCAGATAAAAAAGTTCATTCAGCGTTCGTAGATATCATGAGCTCACCATAAAATAATTTGTTATTGCAGATTGCAGTTATTGCCGATTTTCTTTTTGCGCAATAACCATAATGATATTCGATTTTGTACGAAAGATTGAGTCTAGGTCAAGTTCAAGTTCAAGTTCAAGTTCAAGTTCAAGTTGCACAGGGCTGAAGGTGGCTAAAAGCCAATCACGCGCCCAGATTTCCTTCGACGGTATGCGGTTGATCAAACCCGGCACTCCGATATCGAGTATACAGTTCGTACATTTTACACTTTCTTGTTTCCGAATATCTGGAAAGTAAGGTGGGGTTTCTCTTCACCAGCACGGTGAGAGGTCAGTTATTTATGAAACAATGCAATAATATGCGTGAACAATGTGTGGTGTATGAAATCACTAGCCTAGTTGAGGTAAAGTGAAACACAGTCATAGACTGCATGTGGGCTAATTTACTGACAGGTTGTGTAGGCCTAGACAGATATGATAAAAATGTGAAATACGTTTTTTTGTTTTTTTTAAGTTTTTTATTAGACAATATGCGGAAATATGATAGACCATTTAACGTCTAAATTTCAAGTTTAAGTTCAAGTTGCACAGGGTTGAAGGTGTCTAAAAGCCAATCACGCACCCAGATTTCCTTCGACGGTACGCGGTTGAGCACCCGGCACTTTGATATCTGGAAAGTGAGGTATGGTTTCTCTTCACCAGCACGGTGAGAGATCAGCTATTCAGCAAACAATGCAGTAATATGCGTGAACAATGTATGGTATATGAAATCACTAGCCTAGTCGAGGCTAAATGAAACACTGTCATAGACTGCATGTGGGCTAATTTGTTGTCAGGTTGCCCGGGCCTAGTCAGATATGATTCAAATGTAAAAATACGTTTTTTTTATTTCTATAGTTTTTATTAGACAATGTGTGGAAATATGATACACCATTTAACGTCTAATTCAATTTTAAAGCTTAACACATTTGGGAGGCTTACTATACAATCTGGGAGCTTGTTCCAGAAGTTGACCACGCGGTTGCTCAAAAAGTGCTCACGTGCCAGCAACCTGGGCCTACTCTTAAGAAGTGTCATAGAATTTCCACTTGTAGCTGCTTTAGGGGAAAGTTTAAGAAATTCAGTAATATTATCACCCGTGAGACCCTTTAGAAGCTTGAAGGCTTCTATTAGGCCACCTCGCAGCCACCTTCTCTTTAGTGAGAACAAACCGAGGTCCCTAAGTCTTATCTAATAGGTTTTTCATGCTCGACCCATAACCATCCTAGTCACAAGGCTCTCAACCCTTTCGAGACATGCTATATTTTTTAAGTACGGTGCTGAGGATTGAACGAAGTATTCCAAGTGAGGCCGCACGACTACTTTGTATAAGGGAATGAAGATTGAATGTTTTCGGCATGATGACGCTGAGCAAAGCCTGAACAATTCTCTGCGAGCCTTGTTTACAGCTTCGGCACATTGTAGCCCATTTACAATAGCCACGATTTTAATAAATATTTTTGATATATATAATCTTTAAACCAAATAACCTGAACGTTTGTAGTGTGGTCTAATCAAAAACACATTTTGAATGTTGTGGGAATTTAAAAACTCAATTACATCATCAGAATATAGTGAAGTACACGAAATGCAAGCTAAAATACTTTTACCGCAGTTTTCTGATTGCAAATTATACAAAACTCAGAGCTTTGCATCTCTTATGAACTGGAATGACGCATTTCAACTAACAGTTATAGGAATACCGAGATCCTTTGCTATCTGACCAGCAGCTTTCCTGACAGTTCCTTCGCCGACTTATAGTTGGGTTGACGCTAAATCAGTCGTCAGAACGCAGCTCTTCCCCTAGTTTAGTGGCAAGTCGCAAGTCTTTGTCCACTCGATTAATTTTTTTAAATCAGAGATAAGCGTATCTCTACTGTCAGTTTCTAGGATCTTAACATCATCAGCGAACATGAAGCAGCGTGAATTCAAGCAGGCTGTTTACAAAAATAAAAAAGTAGCGGACCAATTACCGAGCCTTGAGGCACTCGACTGAGAATCAGTGATTCCAATGAGCACACCCCTGCAATTCTAACATAGTTAGTGCGATTAGTTAAAAAGCTGTCTAACCATCGATGTAGTTCACATGTGACGCCACACATACTTAGTTTGTGCAGGAGGTACCTATGATTCACTGAGCCGAATGCCTTTTGAAAATCAAGATAGCATACTTCGACTACTCGCCCTTCATCGAGGCGTAATGTCACTTCATCAAGAAAGCTTTGAAGATTGGTTAGGCAGGACCTTCCTCTCCAGAATCCGTGCCTGGCATCGGATAATAAGGAATTGGCTACCAAATTTTTACATACCTGGTGCCGAATGATTTTTTACAAGCAATACAAAAAATGCTTGTCAGGCTTACTGGCCTGTAGTTGCGTACATCCGAAATGGGACCCTTTTTGTATATGGCTATTACCGCCGCTTGTTTCCAATCATCCGGTAGTATACCTTGGAGTAAGGTAGCCTCAAAAAGATTTCTGATTGCGAGCGAGATTGAAGAATATCTGGATGTATACCGTTGCGGCCAGCCGACTTAGATTTATTCAGCTGCGACAGAACTGTGGTGAGCTTTTTCTGATTAACGTCCACCAAGCTAAAGAGAGGTGCTCTGCAGTCGTGAGTTTCTAAACGTTTACCTGAATCGCGCCGATAAAAACTGCAGAAGAATGAATTCAATGCATAGGCTTTTTCCTGTGCAGTCAAAGCCGTGTTGCTGTCATCCAGCACTAATGTACCTATTTCTTCTCTTAAAGATCGCTTGGACTGAACATAGCAATAAAAACATTTCCAGTTAATCTATGCTTTTTGGCAAGTCTGGATTCGAAGTCCCTTTAGGCTTTCCTTTGCAGGGCAACAACTGAATTTCTGGTCTGAATGTACTGCAGTCTAGTTCTGTGAGTTCCAGAGAATTTGTAAGCCTTCAAGCTACGGTAACGACATCTAATAGCCTTGCGAATAGACGCGCTCCACCAGGGAGGTTTTCTTCGCGTTCTCACTGCTTGTAGAGGAGCAAAACTTTCCTGTATTTGTAAAAGGTGCCTTTTTATAATATTCCACCTGATTTATACACTATGTTCTAATTAGTCTGGTTCCCAACTCAGATTCGTTGCTTGAGTTTGTAGTTGGACGATGTCCATTCGACCGATGTTGCGTGACATCTTCACTTGGTGACTAGGATGCACTAATGTCCAGTCAAGATGAATTACAGCGTGGTCGCTATTGCCTAGTGGCGAAAGCTATTTGATTTCAAATTCAAGTTCAGTTCAGTTCATGTGTTAACATTCAAGAATTTATGATGGCAAAAAGCACATAGTTTAACAATTACAATAGAATAGTAAATATTCATTTACTAAAAAATGACACGTAATCGTCCAATGACACGCGAAATCTTGTCTAATATTTATTGTGATAGTCAAATCTTTCGGCAACAATTAAACGTTCGAACTAAGAATGAATTGTTCGACGTTGGGAACAGCAAAACAGGTGCGGGTAGTTGATATCGGAAAAAGCAAACACGTACAGGCAAACACGAATGCGAAAATCTAGTTTTGCTGAGTTTTTATGTACAAATTTCGATTGACCGAAGAATGTACACAATTGACTTCTGCTAAGAAAAACTATCTGCCGATCTGATTTGCTTTACTCACTTTCATTTGATAGCCGCGCTGCGTGCTTGGAATTGAGACTGCCAGATTTGGTAATATTGTTTGCCTTCTCGACAA
>JACCGJ010010006.1:0-15901 GCA_013407085.1 Atriophallophorus winterbourni
AGCCAATCGAGCGTCCATATATCTTTTGGTAGTATTCCACAGAAGAGCATCCACCACTTCAAACAATATCTTCACAAATATCTTCTGGTATGAGAGTATCAGTATCAGTATCAGTATTAGTATTAGTATCACAGGGCGATAGTCGACCAAGTCGAAACGAGTGCCCAGATTCTTTCGGAGTTGTGCTTGAAAACGCCCGCCACTACCAGGATTGATTCGTAAGTAACACAGTCGTGTGTAACTGTAAATGGAAGATGAGAAAGGTCTCATCACCGAAAGGTGAGAGAGCGAATGCATGTTGCATGTCCAATCGAATGAAAAGACGATGGACAGCAATTTATTTCCACAAATACGAAACATGAAAACGGAACTCTTTTTTGTGTTTTAAAATGTTTTTCGAATATTTTTGTCTTTTTTGATTTAGTAATGCTCCGGGAAGAGCACCTGCCACCGTTCGTCCAGCCCATGTTTGAACGCAATTACTGAAGTTGCCATGATTAGTTCTGTGGGAAGTGAGTTTCACGCGTTCACTATACGGATGCTAAAATCGTGAGTTCTGGATTCGAGCCTGGTGTGCTGTTTGCTCAGCTTAAGACCGTGCCTCCGCGTACCAACCAAAGGAGAGAACCGAAAGAAGTCATCGAATTCGAGAAAACGTAATCCTTTGACAACCTTAAAGATCTCTATAAGATCATTCCTAAGTTGCCTCCTCCTAAGCGAGAAAAGTCCTAGTGCTAATAGACGATCTTCTTAATTGCTGTATGCTAACCCCTCTAGTGGCCAGCTTCTGTACCTTCTCTAGCTGCACGATATCCTTCTGATAATACGGCTTCCAAGCCTGGATACAGTATTCTAAATGTGGCCTTAATATTGCCTTGTAGAGGGGCAATAGCACCTCAGCTTTTTGCAAGTAAGGGCTGAACGTAGTCGAAAGAGTTCCCTCCTGGCCCTTTGAGCCGCAGCAGCACATTGGTCAGCCCACATAAATTTTGCGAAGACTACGATTCCTAGGTCTTTCGTAGACTTCACCCTGCGGAACAGCGAGTGAGCTGAAGGCGTAGACACAATCATGTTGCCTGCCAGTGTAGATAGAAAGTGACTCTTATCTAGGTTAAAGGAAGTTCCCACTCACCCGCCCATGCTGTTACAGCTTCCACGTCACTTATCAGATCGGAGTTATCCGATCCACCGACAATTTTAACGTCGTCAGCAAACATATAACAGGGTGAGCGCAGTTGGTTGGCTGGATCATCAATGAAGATAAGGAACAGAATCGGCCCCAAGACTGAGCTCTGGGAAACCCCATTCGTTATATGAGCACATGCGGAGTATGTATCATCTACCCTGACAGTAAAGGAACTATCGCTAAGGAATGCGCTTATCCAGCACAGTATGTCTCCTGATACTCCTGTGAATGAGAGGTTGAGAAATAATTTCAGTTTAGTCTAGTTCAGTTAAGTTTAGTTCAGTTAAACAAGAGAGTAGGTGGATAACTTGCAAATCGAACGTCCAGAATTTCCTTGAGCAAAGAACTGCAGAGGAGCAACCACCACTGCCAAAATGGTTTTTCATTATTGCCTGTTGCATATCCTCGACGATCCCGACGCCAAGAAATTACCGATTTGTATTTATGAAGCACCACGTTATGAATGATGCTGGAAAAATAAAAAAAAGATTTCTTTTCACAAGTATGGTGAGAGGTCAGCTAAAGAAGATTTGTGTACTACAAAAACCGAACTCTAGAATTTAATCTATTTACCAGATAAAGCTGAAATCGGTGAACTACCAAATATTGTATAGCAATTAGGGTGTGAATTCGGGAAAACGCTTACCCCAGATGCGGTACAAAACATTTTTAAAACTTGCGATAAAACTCCAGGATATAAGTTTTTCTGGAAGACGGTTCCAAACATTTACCACCCTGAGGCTAAAAATGTTTTATTGGAACCTAGTTTACATCGTTCTTTAACAAGTATGAGTAAATGCTCACGGGTGCCCAACTCGGGACTTATGGCAAAGAAGTCACTCCTAATAACGCCGCTTAACCCACTCAAGAAGTTGTAGGTTTCAAATAAGTCACCAATCAAACGACGTTGAGTGATGGAGAAAAGATCCTGGGACTTCAGATGTGCAGCGTAAAGATCCATCTCCGAAAATCAATCATGATAGTTGCGAAACGCAGTACCCTTATGAGTCGAACAACGCCATTTTTATAGTGAGGGCACTACGCTTGAACACAATATTCAGAATGCGGCCGAACTAATGCCTTGTGAAGTGTCTGGAATGCATCGGGTCTTCTGCTTTATAGAACGGATCTCAGCTGAAAAAGCTATTTACGAGCACGTTGAGCTTTAACGGCAAATAGGTCCTCCCATTTGAAGTCAGTCAGAACTAGTACTCCTAAATCCTTGGAATGGTGTGTGGCCTCAACACTGAGAGAATTTCCGACACCTGGATAAAATCTCATCAACCAGTGCTGATAAGAGTTGGATTCTAATGAGGTCAAGTGAGAGGTCCTAATGTTATGAACCGTTCATGACCCGTTCGTTGTCGTGTATCAAGGTATTTTCATCATATTGATCCGACGAACCTCACATCATCCGCAAAAATGGAGCATGGACACTTCGAGGCAGACGACAAGTCATAAATGGAAATCACGATTCCAAGAGGACCTAGTACCGATCCCTGGGTTGTCAGACTGATCACGATGGTCTGGTTTGACAGTGTTGATCCTACCGAACTCTGAATTTGCTACAACATAACAGGTTAACGGTATACAAATGACATACATCGATTAACCCGAGAAAGGTTGATGGAGTTGATCGAGCTGTGTCTTAAAACGCACTTCAAGTTCAATGCAAAAATCTGCGAGCAGATTTGTGGAACACCAATGGGATGACCGATCTACAGTCTAATTGCTGAAACAGTCATGCTAAGTTTAAAACGGATCGCTCTACCAAAGTTATGGATCCACTATGTAAACGACACATTTTTGATCATAAAAAAACAAAACTTGACGAATCGCATCGACTACTGAAATATGTATTCAGGGGAATCCAGTATAAAAGAGAACCTGAAATGAACGGCTGCCTGGCATTCCTGGACGTTCAAGTGAGACGGACAAGCGAATGAAATGTTAGTACCAGTGTCTACTGAAAGAATACGCACTCGGATCAAATCTTGAAATTTTGCAGCAATCACCCGACCAGCCATAAAGGCAGCTGCGTTAGAACCCTATTCGAAATTGACAACACAATGCAGCACGCCGGATCTGAGAACACAAAAAGAAGAATACCTGTTCGAAGTGTTCAGGAATAACGGATACCGAAGAAGCTTCCATCTTCGAAACAAGTACAACTGTGCCCATCAAAGAAACGATTATCAAAACAGAATTAGACGCGCTCTTCTGTATGTGCAGAATATATCAGAAATAGAAGATTTGGTCCATCGGCCGTTTGGAATAGAATTCGCGCACAAACCCGTGTCAACTTTACGCAAAAACCTCAACAAAATGAAACACAAAGTCGCAAAAGACGAACAATCGAATATTGTATACAGGAATACATGCAGTGATTGCGAGATGATCTACATCGGAAAAACCGGCCGCAAGCTATGCACAAGACTACATGCACACCTGTTAGCCATAGGAAGATACGACCCATGGTCCTCGTTATCAATACGTGTTTATCAATTCAAACAGCAATTCCATTGGGAAAATGCTAAGATTTTAGCCAACGAAAACAACCGACGAGCACAAGAATTTATAGGAGCGTGGCACTCGACAACGACATCAATTACCAGCACTTCCAATTGGCTACAACCTGTGGACCATTGAAAACTCGATGGACAAGAATGCTACATACAAATTCAACCAATCTTCGCAGGTGATGGCTAACGGATTGACTTTATACAAACCAAAGAATACCATTTAGAGGTCATTTCGAAAGACGTTCTGATGATGATGTCCACTTGTTCGATGACAAAATGTCCAACAACATCTACACAAGCACAGCGAACACTATGTGAACTACATCCTCATCCGGAGATACGTATATTCTCCTCTATTGAAAGTGGTGTCGAATGCCACGCTTTGAGGAACTCTCAAACGTGACGACTTCTGCTTTTTGGCCTTTTCAATCCAAGATGTATCGATATTACTGATTTGTGCTCGTCTCGTCTTGTAGCCATTTCGTGTTCATGTATCCTTCTTCCCAGCCTTCATCAAGTCTGTCCGATATAATAATTTGCATATAATAATTCTCATTATTGCAACACGGAATTCTGTAGTCGAGGTTATTTCTTTCCTCCTTAGAAAACGTGTCCATGACCTTCACTAGTTGGCTTCTCTGTGTCGAAGCTGGCTTGTGTGCTACACTAATTCTGAGTGGGCGTATTATTCTTGCGGTAATCTCCAGGGGTTATGTTGTATATTAGGTAGCGATAACCTTGGTGTGTTCGTGTTGTTCACACGCCATTAGGTTGTCTAGTCAATGTTGCGAATGATAAACTCCTTTGGGTATCCATTATTCCGAAGTAATTTGAATATATATTTCTCATCTTAGTTTTAGATTTCGTCGGTACTATAATGTGTTACGGCGCGGTTGAATAGTGTTTGGACACAGATTCGCTTGTAAGTGGCCAGGTGTTTGCTGTAAAAGTTGAAAATTTGATCCATTTGTGTTTCTTTCCTGTATACACTTGTTTCTAGGTTCCCTGATTCTGTTCTTCGCACGTTCACATCGAGAAATGGTTTGTAGTTGTCCCATTCTCACTAATTCTTAAATTGAATTCCATTTAAGAAACAATTAATTCGACGGTGCGCATCCGCCAAGTTTTCTTTCTTTAGAATCACGAACGTATCAGACACGTATGAGATCTGGTTTTTATGTTAGGTCAGCGGCAATGCGATACTTTTAAGTCTCTGTATTAATGGCTTCCACTGGCAACCCAGATATTGCCAATAACATTGTCTATTTTTTTCATTTGTTTATACAAACGATTGTGGAATTTGGAATTATTCTGCAAACACAACTCTGCATTTTACTTTTCTTGGTCAGTTGGCTTTGTTCCGCGTTCGTACAGCAGTTGTGATATGGTTTGCAGCGCTAAGGTTGTGTCGATCGATGTAAACAGCGCTGTCACATGAAAAAACAATGATATCTCCCTCTTTTATATTCATTTCCTTTATTTTCTGTAGGAATTTAGTTGCGGAATCTATCGAATATTTCGAACATTGAATAAGTTAGAGTAATCTTTTTGCGAAGGTCACGATTTTAATTGAGATAAAACAGAAATCATCGCCAAAGGCAGAAATGGTCACGTTTGAGAGTCCCTCGAAGCGTGGTATTCGACACCACAATCAATCATTGAACACATTCAATTTGATGCAGAATACGGACAAATGAGAACACGCCAACGATGATATGCAAGGTTTGTAGCCAATCATAATAGATGAGTTAGCAACGCTGCAGATGAATTCGAATGACGCCCATCGCTCAGTTTCTCCGAAAGAAGTTTAGCTGATAATGTCATCTAGTTTAATGATGAAACATACGCATTCAGCCATACCAGCGCAGTGAACAACTATGAACTACAATCTTGTAACTGAGCTACAAGTTTTAAAAAGTATTTCAAACAATTTTGGACGAGAGACGCTTAGACATGCAAGGCGTTGAAAGTAATTCAGCGGAATAATCGCTTCAACTCAAAAACAGCTTTTTTACTTGCTTCATTATCAACGGAAAGGGGTTTTTTCCAATTCATTACAAACAAGACCACCCATCAATACTCATTAAGCACAGCAGCTGGAAAACAATCAAAGTCGAGAATAGTTATAATTTCTTATAATAAAAGAGTACACGATAATTGACAAATACTCAAATATCGTTCAATTTGAAAAGAACTACTGTCGCGGTGAAATTCAAAATCAAAATGACGGAAAAACTTGCTGTCGCAATCAACGTTACAACAAGGAACGCAAAGGTAAAAACATCAAGACCTTGACGACAAAATTTAGGTCATTCAATCCTAATAGATTTAAAAGTGCTCGAACGATATTCTTTAGGAATCTACCGAAACAAACGCTGTCGGCAAATGAGTAACTCCTTTTTAGTCGCTTTTTGAATTTTAACTACAAGGATGCCTGCTGCACATAATTTATCGCTAGTCTTGAAGGTATGATTAAACACAATTAATTCCAAAAAAACCAAGAAAATATTCGCCATATAATAATACCCGGACACAGAGCATTCAGTTCTGACGCGCAACAAGATCACTGTAATAAACAATTTACGAAAATATAGAAGTATTTTCATATTACCGGCGGACAAAATGACGGGTGACGGTGGTTATTAATAGAGACGATTATATACGCTTAGCTGAACAATTTCTGCAAGACACCACCACATATCAAGAGATTAACGAAGACCAACGCAAGCCGTTGGAAAACAAAATAAATGTTACGTTGAATAAATCAAGTTCATGGGACAAATCAGTGCAATCGAAATTTTAGAATGAAACCAGAAGACTGAAGCTTACCATGCTTCTATCAACAACGGAAAATTTACAAGGAAGGCATTCTACTACGCCCAACCAAATTCCTACAGAAAATAAAGCAAATAAATATAGAAGATGGAGAAATGATAGTTTTTTGATGTACCAACGCTCTTAACATTGATCGACACTACCTCGGCGCTGCAAATCATATCACAACTGCTGGACGAACACAGGGCGGAGAACAATGTTATCTGACTGACGAAGGACAGTATAATGCAGTTATTGGAGTTGTGTTTGCAGATGATACGTTCGGGATTCTAAAGAAAGAAAACTTGGAGGATGCGTACCGTCTACTTAATTGCGTCTTTAATTGAATTCAATTTACGAAGGAGACACAATGGGAAGACTGTCGACCATTTCTGGATGTTAACGTGCAAATTTTAGAAACAGGGAACCCAGAAACATGTGTATACATGAAAGAGATGAACACGGACCAAATTTTATACTTTCAAAGCAAGCACCCCGCCACGCGCAAACGAAGCAATGTCCGAAAACTATTTAACTGCGCAAAAAACACTAAAGTACCGCTGAACTCAATAAAGAAAAGGAGAAACATTTATTTTAACACTTCGAAATAATGGATAACAAAGGAGAACATCATTTGCAACATGGACTCGACAACCCAATCGCTTGTGAACAACACGACCACGGCAAGGTAAACACTACCCTATATACAACATTTCTCGGAGATTACCGCAAGCATACTACGCTTGAGTGGAATGAGTGTAGCACACAAGCCAGCTTAGATACTGAGAAGCCAACTAGTCAGGGTCAAGGACACGTTTGCCATGGAGGAAAGAAACAACGTGGGCAACAGTATTCCGTGTTTTGAGGCAGTGGGACCAGTACTTCAACAGAATATTGACGGGACATTGTTCCCGATGTCGTTCTTCTAGAATTGATTTCAACCGACGGGAACTCAGTATAGCACATTCAGGAGACATTAGATTATAAAATCATCAAACTTTTAGGGGAAATGTACCTTGCGACCTGAATCTGTTTGTCTGTCGGGTGGTTTGAGACACGAACAGAATGAAGGTTTATCAGGGGAAGGTTGGTTTCTGGTGAATCAGATGAAGGGACGTGTTGGTCAGTAGTAGACGTCTGTGGAGTAATGTTTCGGGTATTTGCTTTCGCTTCCGATATTGGTTCTACGTGAGCGACTTTCAGACGATCGATACTGACGGTTTCTCTTGATCCATTCCGGTCAATGACGGAATACTTGCGATTCCTGTTGAGCACCTTATACGGACCAGTATACGGTCGTTGAATTGGTCGACGTACAAGATCGGCGCGCACAAACACAAAGTCGCAGGTAGACAAGTCGGCTGGGATGTAGAACGGTTGAGCATGTTGGCGAGTTGGGATAGCTCGTAATGATTTTATGAAGCTGCGAAGGCGACTGACATATTGTGGAGCTGTAATATCACTAGATGAATCGGAAGATGTCAGAAATTCGTCAGGTAGGTTAAGTGTACTCCCGTGCACTATCTCAGCAGCTGAGTAACCCAAATCTTTTTTCACGGTTGTACGGATACCAAGAAGCACCAAGGGCAATGACTCTGACCAACGTTCTAAATCCCCCTAAATCATGATTGCGGCTTTGAGTTGCCGGTGAAATCTTTCGATTAAGCCAATTAAAGAAGGATGGTAGGCTGTAGTCTGTATTTGCTTTGTACCGAGTGTTCTATTCAATTCCCGAAAAGGCGTTGATTAAAATTGTGGACCTCTGTCAGCGGTAATAGTGTTCGGTACACCAAAGTTGCTGATCCAATATTGAACTAAATGTTTCGCAACCGTTTCTGCACTGATATCCTATATGGCTACAGCCAATGGCTAACGGGTAAAACCGTCGACGCAGGTTAATATATAGGAGCAACCGTTAGAGAACGCTAATGGATCAACGAGATCCAAGTGAACGTGCTGAAACCGCTCTGGTGGAAATACACCAGGGGAACTGATGGTGTGACGTTTGACTTTGCTTTGTTGACATCGGAGGTAACTCTTGGTCCAAAGTTGAATGTCTTTATGCATATCAGACCAAAGATAACGAGAGCTAATCAGCTTTCGAGTAGATTTTATTCCGGGATGTAATAAACCATGCAAATGCTCGAATACGGTACGTCGTAGACACTTTTAGAATACCTAGATCGTCTAACTACAAAGGCAATGGGCCTAGTCCTCTGAAAATCACTTTTCTAACGACTGAAATGGCTATCGCTATGAATACCGACTGGAAATCTAACCGCTCAAAACTTCCACCAGACGTGAGACTAAGCGTGCCCAAGCGTGTTCCCTCACTAAAACCCAGAGAACCATCGCAACCACAGCCTGATTGCAATCTCGTTACTGACAGTCAAAATGTTACCCCAAAAAAGAAAAAGGGTCCGGCTCATCGCGAGTCGGACCAATAGTTACAGTACACGATCCGAAATTGTGTAAGATAAATACGATCAAGTGCATATATACAAATGCTCAGTGTTTAACTAACAAATTAGCTGAACTATGTGAGCTTTGTGATAGAATTTCACCCGATTTGGTTGCAGTTACAGAGACTTGGTTCCAGCCCTGTATGACTGATGCTGGGCTTGGATTCTGAAAACGTCACTACTCAGTCGCGATCGCGATCGAAGATCTGGTGGTGGAGTCGCAGTCTACTATCACAAACGTTTAGCGCAGTGTAACGTTATCGATCATCCTGACCTCAGCCTTCCTGATACGATGTGGTGTTCAGTAAAACTAGTCAATGGAGATGAATGTACGATCGTCATAATTTACCACTCGCCATCATCGAATTATTGGGGTAAAATGGCCAGAAAAGATAAGGAATCAAGACCTGCGGCAGATTGCTGCTGAGGACCCGATCGCCCAGCAGATCAGTAGAAGAAAGTGGAGATGGGTTGGGCATACTTTGCGGAAACCTAATGATGACATCACGCGTCATGCTCTGGTATGGAACACAATCGGGAAGAGACGGGTCGGACGCCCAAGGCGCTCGTGTGAAGAGGAGATCCGCAAGTGTGGACTTAACTGGAACGAGATCAAACTGGCTGCTATGGACAGACCAAAGTGGAGACAAGTTGCCGAGGCCCTATGCTCCTCCAGGAACTCAAGGGATTAAGTCAAGTCAGTAAGTCATCATCCGAAAGCTCATTCAATGATTAGCTCATCGAATCCTTGCAATACATCACAAGATGCCAGACTACGCAATTGCTGATCATTGGCGATTTTAATCTCCCGCATCTGTTTTTAAGAGGTGAGCACTCCCTGCATTCGATTGAACATAAATTCAAGGAGGTTATAGAAATTGCTTCACTGCACAATCACGTTACCCAGGCAACTCAATGGTGGGGCCTTGACCAACCTTTAACCTCTGACCTCGTCTTAACGCCTCAGGCAACCGCGGTAGAGGATATACAATACCTGGCACCACTGGGAAGGAGTGATTATGTGGTGCTTTCGTTTGATTATGTATGTAGTGCGGAACGATCGAGCGAACAGACGAAAGTCATGAAAAAAATACAATTTGAATCATCATATATCAGTCTCCGGATACACACACTCATGAGTTTGATTCAATAAATTCTGGCTCATATTACAATTCGTTTCTAAATTATCTGAATTTGAAGATGTACGAAAATTCGATTTTTGTACCACACAAATGCAGCTACAACAACCAGTTTGTTATTAGAAGCAGAACTAAGAAATGGTTAGCTGTTAAGCGAGAGTCTTGGGTAACTCATAAGTTTGGTACGGAAGCAACTAAGAAGCGATTCTGTAAGATACGGAATCAAATCACGACTCTTGTAAGAGAAGATCGCATGCAATTTCAATGGAACTTGCTTAAGAGAATAGAAAAGAATCATAAGCTTCTCTACAAGATAGTCAATGAACGATCAAAGATCAAACTAGGTGTATTCTCTGTACTAACACCTAATGGATTGACCCACACTGCCAAAGATACCGCAGATGCTTTAGCAAAATTTTACTCATTTGTTTCCAATCCCAAGCGATGTATCCCATATCAAGTTTCACCAAATTCGCCACATTTCGAATTACTAAATAAAATGACTATAAACGAATACATGGTTTGGCGGGAACTTTGTCAACTAAACGAAAAGAAGTCCCCAGGCACAGACAAAATTACCCCCGCCATACTTCGCAGGTGTCGCGTTGCTTTGACTGCTCCTCTCACTAGCATATTTAATGTCAGCTTAAATGGAGGAAAAATACTACAGCAATGGAAAGCAGGGATGATAACTCCTATTTATAAAGACGATAGCCGTTCAGACACACCAAACTATAGACCGATAACGTTACTTCCGGTGATCTCTAAATTAATGGAACGCATTGTGACTGCGCGCATAAGAGAACATTTTGTAAACCAAAATATTTTGACCGCAGCACAACCTTGTTTCCGAAGAGATCGTTGCTGTTTATCTAACCTTCTTACAACGTTCGAGGTTTGGACCAAGGCACTAGACGAAGGTGAGGCTGTACTTGCATGCTGCATCGATATTTCCAAAGCTTTTGATAGAGTCAACCATGACATCTTAATCAAAAAGCTCGAATTTCATGTAATAACGGGAATATTGCTAAATTGGATAAGGGACTATCTTACTGATAGACACGTCCTAGTTTGTGTTGGCAGCACCTTATCTAGAAAAATAGACGTCACGAGTGGAGTTCCGCAAGGCTCGGTGCTTGGACCTCTTCTATTCTTGGTGCATATGAAAGATATAGAAAAGAATATTGGATGCAACTTGATACTATTTGCCGATGATATTGAAATATGGAAAGGTGTCAGGTCTGTTAATGACTGTATGACATTGCAACGGGATCTAAGCATCTTATTTCGTTGGTCTCAGTTAAATGAGTTACCATTTCAGCCTGCGAAATGTAAAATGCTGAAGCTTGGAAAATCTCCGCACCACACGTATCAGCTTGGCACTCAAGATCTTGTCTGGACCACAGCAGAAAAAGATCTTGGTATCTGGGTTTCGTTTAACCTTAAGCATGGACAGCATTGCCGGATGGTGTACAATAAAGCTTGCTGTATCTTGAGTCATCTCAAAAGAATATTCCGGATTTTTAAGCCCGAAACCCTACCCCGGGTAATTAACACGTATATACGAAGAAGAAGAAGAAGAAAACTTTATTCGTTAAAACGAATTTTCAGTTAATCAAAATAGTTTAAACACAGAATTTCAATACGAATAACAGGGACGTCAAACTTTGATGGGAAAATTCGAGACTGCCAGTCACATTCAAAATCAAAACAGCTTCGGTTTCGTCTGCAGGCATTAGGCTTTGTGATTGTGATGGATATTGGTTGAAAGTAATGCTGCACGATTTTCAAACCCCCATGTATGAGTGTTCTCTCGCATTTTTCTGACCGGCGCAGCAAATTCCCCATCCTTCAAAATAAAAATATTTCGCAGCATTTAAAGCGTGCAGGGCATCAAACGTCCTTATTCTTCTTCTTGATAGACGACAGGGGGTCAAGCCCTTGTAAGCCGCATCTCTTTATATCAGCAACCTAGTCCAGGAGAACCTCAGTAAAAAAATCCTGTCCAGTGTTGTTCAGCTTCGCCGTGATTACAGGCAACACCTTATCCAAGAGTTGCTTGAATTGGTTTTCAGAGCTCGCCTTCGTTTACATGTTCGCGACATGTTAAAACGTTTCAAAAACAAAAGGTTCCGTATTGACTGAAAAAATAAAAACGCCTGTTATGGACTATTCCATCCAAGTCTGGGCACCATGGCTGAGGAAGGATATTGAACTACTCGACAGGATTTATCATCGTGCTACAAAGTTGGTCTCCCGGTACAGAAATTTGCCTTTCACAGAGCGAATGTTAAAACTGAATCAACACGATTTTACCCAACGGCGGATACGTAGTGATCTTATGTTGACATTCAAAATGCTGCACTTCTGTAAACAATCCGCTTAACACTTGCTTATCTCCCTAATAATTTCACTCCGATACACGACATCTCAAAGGCATTAGCTTCCGCATTTCCTCGATTGAAATATACGTCTTAATTTTTTTCTTGGTGAGAATTTTGGTTTCATTTGGAAATCTTTGCCTGACGAAATCACACAATCACAATCTGTTGAAAGGTTTTTCGATTACAAACTCATGGGCTTATGACGACGCATGCGGTATGCGAGTGTCCCTATTGATTTGTTCGATATATATATTATTAGATATATAATATATATATCAATATAATATTCCATATAAGTTTCAGTTTGCATTCAGTTGCCAGGACAGTATGTGATACCAGCCAATCGAGTCGTCACAGAATTTCTTCGGTGGAAAGCTGCAGAGAAGCACCCCCACTGCCAAAACGTTTATTCTTTTTGTATATTTGAAATCTTCGCCGATCGCGAAGCCAAGAGATTATCCGGGTTGGACTTAGGAAGCACCGCGTTATAACCGTTGCTGGAAAAAGAAAAAGCAGTTTCTCTTCACCAGCACGGTGAGAGGTCAGCTGAAGTAGCATTGTGTATAATAAAAATAAAAAAACAGAACTCTAGCCCTCACTTTATTTACAGGATAACGCTTAAAGATGAAAAACCTAAGCTTGTAAAGCAATTAAGGAGAGTTTTCAGGAAACAACTTACCCCAGTTGCGGTCCAACCCCTGCTTAAAACTAGACACGGTACTGCAGGATATAAGTTCTTCTGGAAGAATGTTCCAGAAGTTAACGACCCTAAGGCTGAAAAAGTGTTTCCTGGAGTCTAGCCGACATCGTTTCATAGCAATTTTAAGTGAGTGGCCCCAGGTGCCCAGCTCGGGGCTTAAGGTAAAGAAGTCGTTCATTTGCACGCCACTCAAACCCTTCAAGATCTCAAAGGTTTCTATTAAGTCACCTCTTAAACGACGGCGCCTAAGGGAGAAAAGATCGAGAGACATTAGGCGCACAGCGTACGGTTTCCCTCGCTGACCTTCAATCATGCGAGTTGCGAGGCGCTGTAAGCTTTCAAGTCGAAGGATGTCCTTTTTGTAGTGAGGACATCACGCCTGAACACAGTATTCAAGATGCGGCCGAACTAATGCCTTGTGCAGTGGCAGGAATACATCGGGTCTTCTGCTCGATAGCACTGATTTCAGCTAAAAAAAAGTACCTTGCGTGCACGCTGAGCCGCAGCGGCACATTGGTCCTCCCATTTGAAGTCAGCCCCAACCAGTACACCCAAATCCTTAACACACTGTGTGGCGATAACACTGAGGGAATTCCCCGCCACCTGGACCGAAATCTTATCAACCAGTGTTGACAAGAGTTGGCTCATATTTAGGTTCAGTGGGAGATCCCACTGGTATGACCAGTTAATGACCCGTTCAATGTCGTGCATCAAGGTATCTTCATCCGTTGATCCGATGAATTTCACATCATCCGAGAAAATGAAGCATGGGCACTTCAATTCAGAGGAAAAGTCATCGATGAAAATCAGGAATAGAAGAGGACCAAGTACCGAACCTTGGGGTACACCACTGATCACGTCGGTTTGATTCGACAGCGTACATCCTACTCTCACTCGGAATGTCCTACCTGTAAGAAAGGCCTTTATCCGAGCAAGTAGACTACCCCGTATGCCTTTGGCTGCAAGCTTAATCTCTAGAAGGCGGTGATTTACGGAATCGAAAGCCTTGCTGAAGTCTAAGTAAAGGGCTTCGATAGGCTTCCCTTCATCCATCCTTTTAGTGGCAGTATTGAGAAAGCTAATGAGGTTAGTCAGGCAGGATCTACCCTTAAGAAATCCATGCTGATTTACACTCTACAGAGAATGCCGACAAAGATGCTGACAGATTTTATCACGCAGCAGTTTTTCCATTACTTTCGAGACGGTGCTGGTCAGGCTGACCGGTCCATAGTTACCAACAGTTGACCTGCAACCACCCTTGTGTATTGGCACGACTACGGCTTCCCTCCACTTACTGGGAACAACTCCTAGTTGCAGGCATGAATTAAAGAGCTGACGAAACAGTTCGGCAAGCACTGAGGCAAGATTTTCAAGCATAATTGAGTAGATGCCGTCCGGTCCCTCAGATTTGTTGACCCAAACATGGATAAGTGCGTCAAAAACCTCAGCCTCATTGAAGGACAACTCATCTAATACGTGGACACCAGGTGTCAGGTTGAGCAGACCTGACGGTGCGTTTGAAGAATTATCCCGTCGTTGAACGCTACTGAAAAACCCGGAGAAGGCAGTCGCCTTAGACAAGTCGGTATCGGCAACTTTTCCGTCCTCCAGTTTCAAATCCCCTATGTTTTCCCTAGTTTTTCTTTTTGACTGTGCGTAGCTATAAAACCTTTCCGGGTTGGATTTAGCATCCCTAGCTAAAGATAACTCAAAATCCTGTTTGAGCACACGTTGTAATTTGACACAGGCATTCCGAGCGGTTTTGTAGCGGGCCCAAGAACCAGAAGTAAGGGATAGCTTATATTGCCGCCATAGACGATCCTGTTTACGGGTAGACCTACGGACTCGAGGAGACCACCAGGGTGGCATTCGATGCCTCCTCACACACTGCAGCGGAGCGTGCTTGTCTTGTAACTCGTTTAGATACTTAGAAATTCTATCCCAGTTTTCATTTACATTTAAATCACTAGATAACTGAAGGGAAGATTTTGAAGTCTGCAAGAGTAAACCCCAGTCTACACGCCTAAAATTGCGTCTAGGACGAGAGAAAGGTTTGCGAAAACGCAATATCGCTTCGAAGCTTATCATTACGTGATCACTTTTGCCGAGCGGCGGTAGGTACTTTAAATGACTAATGGCTTCTAGCTGTGACGACAATACCAAGTCAAGAGTGGATGGAGTGCATCCATGGCGAAACCTTGTAGGATCATTGACATGCTGGTGCAGCGTATGATTATGGAGCCATTCGAGAAAGGTGTCAGATTTCTGGGTGACTAGACCAATGGGGACAGGCCAATCTATGTCTGGGAGGTTGAAATCACCCCAGATAAGTAAACTGTGAGCTGAGTGAAACAAACCGTCGAGTGTCTCAATAAGCTGTGTAAACTCCTGTACGGATGCACTGAGAGTGACGTAGACACAAGCAATTGCGAGCGATGACTTGTAGCAAGTCAGGATACTCGTAACAACTTGGACGTTTTCAATGGCTAGAGATATCCCTGTACCCATGTTGTGCAAACCATACTCCAAGAGCAGTGCAACGCCACCGCCTCTCCTATCGCCCGGCCTATCGCATTTTATGACGAGATACTGTACACTGATGTTTACCGGCACCTCATCAATCACAGATAGCCAGGTCTCAGAAAGCGCAATAACCCTTGGGTGTAACTGAGCCACGCAGAGAAAAAGTTCAGC
>JACCGJ010010007.1:0-29362 GCA_013407085.1 Atriophallophorus winterbourni
ATTGCTTTTTGGCTAGTAATGCGTCGAGGTTCGAAAATAGCTTCTACTAGAGCGAACCATAATCTAGGGTTTGCTACGCCGAACTCAGGAAGTAATAAATGACCAATATCTGCTGGGATAGGTGCTGCCTGTGGAATACTGTCCATATTAATGAAAAAATGTAAAAATATGCTACAAAATCATAATAGTGGGGAGTATGCTATAGCGAAAATAATCGGGCTCACCAAATTGTGGTGGTTCAGGCTACGTGAAATTACAGTATATGTGTAAAAAGTAAAAAAAGGTAACCACTCACAATAATTCTTCGATCGAACTGAAAGAGATTCTCCCCAGCTTGGCAATTGACTATTCCGGTCCGAACGTCAAAGTATTATCACCGCCGTAAATCCAAGAATTAAGTGCGGCTGAAATATGGAGCGGTTCAATGGTTCAATGGTTTATTGTGGTGTAAAAGCTGTAGCGGTTGATCCAGCGGAGATTTCACCACTAACAATGTACGTCTCTGGTTATTGAACGCAATAAACGTCGTCTTCTCCACATCAAGGAGAAATCCACGGGTCTACGTGATGGACCAAAATCCAGTAAAGACGTTCGCACAAGCGCTAAAGCGCGCGGTAATTGTCAACGCTCGAAAATCCACCGACACACAAAAAGCCCATTAAGAGCTTTCGTCGAACCGGATAAGCGTTTATCGCACATGCACGTAGACCTCGTTGACCCGCTACCACCTTCAAGTGGCTATACATCTGTCGCCCCTGCTAGGCAATCACCATTTGCCTATGGAGATAACGTGACGCGCTTGCGACACGGTAGGAGTCGTTTCCACCCACCATCTCCGCGACTTCAAGCCAAACAGTCCCACATGCCGAAGGAGTTGGCACATTGCCAGTACGTCTTTCTCCGAAACGACATGGTGAAGCAACCTCTTCACCCTCTTTCTGATGGACCATTTAAGATAATTCGGCGGTCCCGAAAAACAGTTGTGATTGACCGCGCCGGTCGACACGACACGGTCTCGATTGACAGAGTCAAACCAGCGTTCATGGACAATGCAGTTGACTTAGCTAATCCGCCAGACCCAAACCCAACACCACCGGTGATAACCCGTACTTTAATCTCGGCTATCTCAACGCCTGCCACCACAACAGCTAGGCGAGCGAAACGGCAACCCGTAAGGTTCGCCGACTAGGTATCACATTTTTTAAAGTGTTATCACTTGGTATATGCCCGTGCATGCTTTACGTACCTCATCACTATAACTCGGTCGTGGCCATAAAGCCATGCACCAGAGAGTTTTTTTCTTCTCAGGTACACACGCACCTCCAGCTGTGGAAATCGTGGCACGCGCCACCCCCGGATCACCGACGCTTGTCGCCATCCTATCCGGTTAACTGGAATACAC
Organism: Atriophallophorus winterbourni; assembly: GCA_013407085.1. Lineage (NCBI taxonomy): Eukaryota > Metazoa > Platyhelminthes > Trematoda > Plagiorchiida > Microphallidae > Atriophallophorus > Atriophallophorus winterbourni. The sequence continues at coordinate 1,403 of JACCGJ010010007.1, forward strand.
GCATCCTTCGTGTATCCCCTCGGAACGCATGTACCTTCCACTGTGGAAATCGTGACACGCGCCACTCGCGGATCACCGACGCCTGTCGCCATCCTCCCGGTAGACCCGAGCACACGCCGCCCAACGCGGGCGATCTCCCAAAACGGTCGTCATTGACCGTGTCGGCAAGCATGACACTGTCTCCATCGACAGAGTCAAACCGGCTTTCATGGACGAGGAAGTTATCCCACATGACCCAACGCCAACCCCGGCACCACTGGTCATTACCCCTCCTGTCCCTACAGCTAACCCAGAGCCGGCCACTACATGAACCAAACGTGCCAAACGGCAACCCGTTCGATTCGCAGATTTTGTTGTAAATAGTTAATACTTTCATATCTTTTGGCATACATGCGTGCATTATTTCGTACCTCATTCTAATCACTCGGTCGTGGCCCTAAACCCATGCACCAGGGAGTTTTCTTTTCTTTTTTCCTCAGGTACGCACCCACCCACCGCTGATGCCACCGAATCGCGCACCCTTCCTGGTCCACCTACGCTTGCCCCCAACTCACCCGGTAGCCCTAACCACCAACAAGAGCACAATTGTTCCAACACGTCTGTCACGTCACACAAGGTCCTTACCAGCCCAGATTGACGCGCCAACCGATTCTCCTGGCGCGGCCGTTTATCATCCTTCGGGACGCAGGAAATTCTGAGCAGGGACTGTGTTTTCGAAGCTTCTGGTTCTTGTTGTCAAGCTTACGAATGCGCCTGCTTCTGCTCAAATTGGGTTCATACTAAGACCACGCCAAACGGGAAAATCCCGCTAGCAGCTGTTCACTCCATGTGAGGCGGCTTGGCAGTACGTTCACTCACATGTGAGACGCTACTTGGCTTAGTCCTGATCGGTTCACCGTACATCCTACTCTCGAACCACCGATGATCGACCCACGCAGACCGAGCGCCCTGGCTGACTTCTATGTGACTGGTTGCTGAGAGACTACGTTCCTGCCCGGGGTAACCTGACACCCGCATGCGCCACGCTACTGGCAACTCCCGATCAGAAGTCCTCGCTGACCAGACTTCTTGGAGGGGGGGCTGTGTAACACCGCTTGTTTTGCCTCATCAAACCATTGACCTTGACATTAATTAACTTCCGTTTTGTTCGTGCGTTCATCATAACGCTCTGTACACGTTTTGGCTACCGTGATAAACCTTCCATCTCCTGTGCCTTTTCTCCAACGTTCTTGGGGATATTATTGTAGTAACCTGGTCTACTACAAATTGGTGAGCCCATCGCACATCACCAGTGGGAAACTTCCGGGGCGACAACTAACGACGACTACTGTCGTCGGCCCGAAGAAATCACGTCGGGCTCACCAATTTGTAGCGGTTGATCCAGCGGTGATTTCACCACTAACAATGTACGTCTATGGTTATTGAACGCAATAAACCGGAACACAGTTCTCAACGTAACACGGCATACAGATCCCAAACAATCAGACGATAGACTTGTCCCAAAGCAGAACACGAGCGCGGCGTGAATCGTATATTCAAATTGTGTACATATTTTACATGTTTCATTGTAACAAAACAAATGACAAAATATTTAGGATTAATGTAATAAAATATACTATGATGAAAACACCATAAAGCATAGCTTAAAAATAACCACAGGTTGGTATGTACAGGGTGGTGGAAATAAAATAGTAAGTGTCATCTGTTCGGGGACGGGGAGGCCTTATCGCGGGCCACACTCGCTTTGGAATTGCGCCTTCCTTATAGAGCGAGGCGGTAGCAGGAGAATACGGAGGCATCGGGGTGGCGTTAGACCTGGGAACAAGTAAAACTGACAGGTGGTTAGGAAGGGAATGAACGGAGTAGTAAGGCAAGGAGGAAAACGTACCTGAAAAATGAAGCTAGTACGCGATGCGGTGTAGCGGATCAGTGCTTATCCGAGAACAACAGCAATCGGACAGACAAGGCCTCAAGGTATGTTGTTGTGGAGATCATTTGAATGAGCGTCCAGACTCCGTTTAAAAACCTCTACGGATGTTGCGGATACGACTTCCTGGGGTAGACTATTCCAGTGAGTACATATCCGGAGGGAAAAGAAATGCCTGCGAATGTTGAGGCGTGAGTGTTGATATGGCCACGAAGATGTGAAGTTTCACGATTAAGGACGAGAATGTGTTTACAAGGGTGATCAGTGGATGAGAGGGTTTGGTAGGTGAGAATGAGGTCACCACGGAGCCTTCTGTATTTCACTGAAAAGAGATTGAGGGAGCGAAGACGTTCAGGATAAGGATACGAGGCCAGACCTCTGACCAGTTTTGTGGCGCGTCGCTGGGGAGCCTCAAGAAGTCTTTGGTCCTTCAGTAACCACGGGCACCAAACTTGAACGGCGTATTCGAGATGTGGACGGATGAATGCTTTGAGCAAAAGCGACAAACATTGAGGTTCAAATCTGCGAAAAACACGTTTGAGAAGACCAAGCATGGCGTCTGCTTTATTGGCTGCTCTCAGGCACGTCGCCGAGACTGACATGTTGGACTGCACGATAATGCCTAAGTCCCTTTCTGAGGAAGTCGGCTCAATTGGGTATAATCCCAGGTAATAGCTTTGGCTAGAGTTTGTAAGCGTTGAAAGGACACGGCATTTCTCTGTATTGAACGGTAAGCAATTTTCGAGTGACCACACATAAAGCGAATTGAGGTCGTCCTGTAGTTGATCGATGTCGTGTTGACATGTGATGACTCTCCAGAGTTTCACGTCGTCGGCATACATGAGCGTGTGGGAATCAATGGCTTGAACGACATCATCAATGAAGGATAGGAATAGGGTTGGCCCGAGTACAGAGCCTTGAGGGACACCGCTGGAAATGCTGAAACTTGAAGAGAGACATCCATCGAGGCGAACGCATGCGCGGCGATCTGATAAATAACTCTCAAGCCACTGAAGCAACTGACCTGCAATCCCTAGAGAACATAATTTGCGGAGTAAGATTCGATGGTTGACTCTGTCGAAAGCTTTCGAGAAATCTAAGTATACTAGGTGAATCTCACGTCCTTTATCGACTTCGGATGTCCAGTGGTCACGTGCGAGCATCAGGTTTGTCACACATGATCTCCAGGGACGGAAACCGTGTTGCGAATCAGACAGAAGGTCCTTTATAGCAGGTAAGCAATCTTTCCACAATCCACAGTCAGAACTCCAAGCACACAGTACGGGCATCAAAGGAGATGAGAACAACAACTCCGAGCGAACGAAAATTTATATTCGTAAAATCCGGGTACAATTCAAAAAGTGTACAATGATTGATACAAACAAAAATGTTTACAGAAATAGTTTTCATCTATTCCATGGTCATATGACATGAAAAAGCATATTCAACAGTATCACCGCTCACACGTGTGAAAGTAAGTGAGTTCCTATTTCCACTAGGTTTGATGGCGATAAGTGATACTAAATTTGTTTTAATCTGCCATGCATTTAAGCGCGCGGTTTTGTTATTTGTATATTTATTTAGGATTTGAAGTTGATTATATATACTTTGTTCAATATGAATTGATCATTTCTATCTCAAAAGTTATCTTGTCTCTTTCGGCAGAATAAATCTGCACACGGTCCAGTTTGTGGTTCTGTACACGGAATTAAACTTACCAACTTTCGCTGTTTATGCTTCAGTAGCTGCTTTTCAATCAACATTCTTTAATCGGCAAGTACGCATAATGCAGATAAATTTTGGTTTCATCCTGCTATTAAACGCGTCAACCAATTATTCGCTTACGTTGAATTTTGGATCGTATGTAAGTGTGTGGTGTTGCAATCCTGGAATCAGTAAAATTACCTTACAGTCATTTCCGATGGCCCATGCCTAGGAAGGCCTAAGAGAGGCAGTTGTAAATAGACCGATTAGATATTTCTTTGATTTTCAAGTCTAACCCTTCCCCATCTTTAAAGATTTATATGTGCTATAGTTTGAGTTTGCGATTACCAATTAACCCTTAACGGTCGAATGGGGCAAATTCGGTACACAAAATTTAAAGGTATATGATAGGTTAAATTAGACAGATCACTTTCGTATGCCGGGGGTATCGGAATCGGCACACGTTCTGCACTCGTTTGGTATGCGTTTGAGACGGCTGAGCCATGCGGCGCGCCAGTTGTCAACAAACTTCGGAAGTGAGGTGATGCTTGTGAAATTTCGCTCCGTGCTTCATTTTTCTGCGTGCAATGGCTGAAAACCTTGTAAGTATATACATTGATAATTTTTTGCTTCATTTATAGACATCTTCTGAACACATTCAACGTATACGCGAATGATGGAATATTTTTCTATTCGAAATATGATTGTCCGAATATATGTCTCAAATATGTGACATCCGGCATGTGAAGCTATAAAAGAGCGTGTCCCAAAAATGTTACAACCGGCACTTATGTTCCCAAATCTCATTCAAATGTTTGTACTGTATTTCTTAATATCAAAGTTACCAAATACAAGAATGCACTGGGCCAAGAAGCTCTCTCCTCTCACTGACTATGCAGCTGAGTGCATGTCTCGAGATAGATTTGAAGCCATCAAATCAAATCTTCATTTAGCTGATAACACAAACGCTGACAAACCTGGAGATGCTGATTTTGACCCAATGTTCAAAGTGAAACCTCGCGTAAACCATCTAAGAACAAAATTTCAAAACCTAACCAAAGAGCAAAATCTCTGCGTTGATGAGCAAATGGTGCACATTCAAAGGCATATCAAGGCTCAAATAATACCTGCCAAATAAACCTAAAAAGTTTGGCTACAAACTTTTCGTACTCGCTGACGATCGTGGGATGATGTGCAATTTCATCCCATATACTGGGAAAATATCCTCCGTCGATGATCCCAACGTCCCAAACATCGGTGCCAGCTCAGATATTGTGCTACATCTTGCCAAGACCATTCCTTCCAATGATAACCATCTTGTATTTTTTGATAACTAGTTTACCTCTGTGCCCCTTCTGCAATACTTGACATGTAGGAATATTTTGTTGTGGCACAGTTAGACTGCCACGATTAGCTGGCTTACCAAAAACATGAAGAATGACAAGCGCCTCATGAAAAAAAGGCAGGGGTTCCTTTGAGGAGAAGGAACTGGTGAAGGGACATTCAAGTGTCACCCTGGTTCGCTGGTACGACAACAAAGTAGTCGATTTGGTGTCTACATTTGCCAGGGCAAATCCTCTATCAACTGTCCGTAGATTTGATAAAACTACAAAGAGGTCCATTGAAGTACCTTGCCCTATTATTGTGAAACGATACAATAAGTCAATGGGTGGTGTAGATTTTGCAGACCATCTTCTTTCTTTGTATAGAATAAGCATGAAATCAAAGAAAGCTTAACACAGTCTGATCTATCACTTCATTGACATGGCTATAGTTAATTCATGGCTTTGTTATCGTAGAGACTGCGAGAGACTTACTCTTCCAAAAAAAGAAGTGCTACATCTTGCTTTCTTCAAAATTGAGGTAGCTTTCACCCTTACCAAAGCTGTAAAAATTTGCTTGCCTCTAACAGGTGAAGCAAAAAGAAGGTGTGGAGCCCCATCCGACGATGTGAGTTTGGACCAAGTGGCACATGTGCCTTGTGTCGAGAAAAAAAGAAACCGATGCAGGTTCAAAAACTATCCTGGAAAGACGAAGATATTATGCGCACGGATGTGCAATCGTGCAGCATTTATGTGCTGTGCGGCTAACATCGTGCTAAATTGATTGGCCAACGGTAGTGAGCTACATGCTGAAACAAGCTGGAGTCTCACTACCATTTCTATTTTTATTTCCCCCTCATATCTGTCTAGGCCTGGGCAACCTGACAGTATCTTAGCCCACGTGCAGTCTCCGACTGTGCGGCACTTTGCCTGGATCAGGCTTGTGCTTTCATACATGCGCTAAATACAATGGCCACTTATGCTTAGACATGCTTAAGAACTGTTTTGCGGCATTTCATGGGTTTTGATCGCGATGACTGCATGAAAAAAACATTATTTTCTATTCAACCTATTTTTCTACCTTGTGTGTGTTTCACATTAAAAATTTAATTGAGAAATCTTTTTATAACTTTTATGTCTCATATAGCTGACTACAGCTTGAAATCAATGTAAAAGTTGCCAGCACAGGACGATTGTACCGAATTTGTCCCAATTTTTATTTTCCGTAATATATAAAAAAACTAAAAATACTTTCTGTCCCCATATAAGAAAAGCAGTTTCATCACAAAAATGCGGGAGAAAAAATTATTTCAATGTAAATCATAATTCAGGCAGATAAGGGTTAAAGCTTTATCTGTTATGGGGACCGCGGGAGTTGAATTTCTGCTGGTTGAGAGAGCTACTTATCTATAGTATACGTATTACACTATATATTTATGATATCACAATGTACTTCAAAGCCTTAAGCATCATAGGGCATCGGGTGCTGATGCCGTGGTTAATAGTCAGTCAATAGTGTATTGAAAAAAAAAGCTACAAGCTTATTGGAATAACCACAGGATAGTTAGCACATTGGGTCTGAATAAGTTTCAGCAGTTCAGCAAAGTAGTCGAAGGGAACGTGATCCATGTTTGTTGGGACTGAAAACGCTGTGGAAAGAGGGAAAGATATGTTGCAGTATCACAACGAACATGAAAAAGCATAATCAAGAATTGTATATAATGTGATAAAAATGGAAATCAAGGCGTTCTTTAAAAATATCTAGGGATGGGGCAGAATTAATTGAAAGATTTAGTGCATTCCAAGCACGGAATCCGGACGGCAGAGGAGTGTCTGCGTCAGTTCAATCTACTGTGCAAATGTGCCAATTTCAGGTGATGACCACGATTTGCTGAGTATGGGGCCATTTTAAGCATACCCCTAAATGGGTGGGTTTCCTCTGTCAATATACGATACGCAAGGATCAGATCGCCTCGGGTAGGACTATAGTTTTGCATGGATGTGCAATTCTGCACGAACGTGCAATCGTGCAGTTTTTTTGTGCTGTGCGGCTAACATCGTGCTAAATTGATTGGCCACCGGTAGTGAGTCCCATGCTGAGGTCTCACTACCATTACTATTTTCTTTCTATTTCTTTTGTCTTATCTGTCTAGGCCTGGGCAACCTGACAGTAGCTCAGTTCACGTGCAGTCTCTGACTGTACGGCACTTTGCCTGGATCCGGCTTGTGCTCTCACATCACAACACGACGATAGTTTGTAGAAACATTTGTAGAGTTGTAAGACGTTCCTCGTAGCTTACGAAGCTAAACCCCTTGACAAGCTTTGTAGAACGTCACTGCGGCTGTTCTAGGGCGTGCTGGTCACGTTTTAACAATGGGTTCTAGACGGAGACATCATACTCCAAGTGAGGCCTGATGTACGCCTGAAGAAGAAACGAAAAGAGACGTCGATCGATTGTTCCAAACGCACGCTTTTCAAGCCCAACGTTTCTATCTGTCACGGTTGTTCAAGTTTGGCGGTTTTGCTGTAGTCTGCGAGCGGAAGATGTCCGTCGGCTTTCTGTTTTTAATACCCGTTGCCTGCGTAGAATTGCTCGCTTCAGTGGCAGCATCGTGTTACAAATATAGATGTCTGCAAGCGGGTGTTAGGACCAGATGACCACTGACTAAGAGAAATGCTGATGTTTGCTCGCTTGCGATGGTTGGGATGTGTTTTGAGAATGCCGACTCACAGTTTACGTACCGCGCCTTATTCGCAGAAGCTGGGAGAAAAGATCGGGTGGCCATTCAATGACGTGGCGCGTTAGGACGAAGAAACTCACCGTAGCGCTAGGCTCAGTTGGGTGTATTCGTTTGCCTGAATGGGGTCCAAAAGCTCCGCCTAATGGTTAACTGGAAACCTTAGGCGATATGGCTACAAACTGAACTCAATGGCGCCATTGTATTTTATTATGTGTCATAATTTATTTATCCGGTATTATTTTATATTAAAAAAAACAAAAACAAACCAAAAAATCGCATGCAGTGAAACTACAAAAACAAGCTGCTTTTAAGTGCATTTGCTTTTGCGTATTCCGCTTGCTTGTTTTCCCTTTTCCACGCACTTGCTTATCTGCTTTGCCAGCTTCATATTGCTTGGCACTTTGTCTGGCTCCAGACTTGTGCTTCATGATGATGATGAGTCTGCGAACTTCAAGCGCTGTTCGCCAACGTATGGGACGAGGAACTCGCTCTGCTTTCGTATAGACAATCAGTAATTGCTCCGAATTTTAAAAAGGGACAGCGCGATTCCTGTAAAAAATCATCGTTGCTAATGTCCACAAGGTGATGTGATGGCTAGAAGGCTAAGGACGGAGAGAAAAGCTGATGCTAGATAGTTTACGGTGTTTAGAACACGTTTTGCGGTATTGTGCTTAGTCACAGTCAAGCATTTTATGGGCTGTGATGAATCCCACCCTGGCGCTAGGCTCGAAGGGGATATAGAATTTTCTTCGTGTAGTGATGGGTTAAAACCCTATGCGTTATAGCCACAAATAGAAGTCGGTGACGCCATTGTAGTTTTCGTGTTAATTTTTTATGCTATATAATTGTATCATATTTAGTAAAACTAAAATCACCAAATCACATGCAGAGAAACTATATGTGTTTACGTATTTCGCTAACCTGCTTTCTTTATTGGTGCTTTAATTTTCTTCGCCTTTTGCCTAGCTCCAGATTTGTGCTTCATGATGGTGATAGTAGCAGTTAATCATTCAGTACTTACCATCGCGTTATACTGTCAATGATACTGATAATTTAGACCACGGCTTCTTATCGCAGATGTACATATACATGAAATTACATTACCATGCAAATTACTACACAGTCATAGACTACGCGGGCTTAGTTGCCCTCTGGTTGCACTAGACTAGAAAAATGTAAGGCTCATTCCCACATAAAGAACATTATTCGTTGCACTCACGACAACGATAACTGACATAGTACCGTAGTGTTGCACCATTGCTTCGGGCAGACGGAACTTGTTAGCCCGGGAGGGCATTTCATCTAAGGGAAAGAAAACCCTGATTTTCAACCTCCGCTGCCTTGCGGAATACGCGATCGCGGGAAAAGCTTTTGGAAAAAAACCTGAGGAAAAATCTGGAACAGAGTCTGGTAGACGGTTAGTTGGTGCACATCACCTCTTTCTGGCAACTCCATGCTGCCTTGCAGGTCGCACTTGGTTGAGCAAAGGCTAGAGAAGCTGACTCGAACAAACGCCGAGTGGTGTTGGGGACGCCGCTTTGGACCCAAATTTCCAAGAATCTTGATTAAAGCCGATTCATCTTCCAGTAGGAGATAGTAACGCAAAAGTAAAGTTGCACCATTACATATCCGTGCGATAGTAACTGTGAAACTGCTTTCTTCGCACAAAAACTTATAGATTTTTTCTGAAACATCTATTTAAAAGGTTGTTCACTAGTAAAATATATGGCTAAATTAAGAAACCTGTTTGAGTGACGTTTAACGAAATGTAACGAAAACACTCCAAAATTATTTAGGTAAAGATTATTATTTTAACATCGTTGAAAGTTTTGCTGGATTTCTTTTTTATAGTAAACATGGGGGGAAAACAATTGTCGGTTCCATTCCAAAACACTGACCTGGTTTATTGGTTATTGGTTTATTTCTAACGCAGCTTTCCCTTTGCCATGCAATAAATTTGTCTTATAAAGCTCAATATTTATCACAGAGTCAGTACTTTGTAATGTGCGGTTAACACCTTGCTAAATTGATTGGTCAGAGGTAGTGAGCTGCATGCTGAATCAAGCTGGAGTCACTACCATTTCCTGTTCCTTTTCTTCCTCATAGCTGTCTAGGCCTGGGCAACCTGACATTATCTCAGTTCACGTGCAGTCTCTGGCTGCGCCGCACTTTGCCTGGATCAGGCTTGTGTTTTCATTCATGCATTTATCCCACAGTAACGCTTTGGTGATATTTTTCACTGCATTCAATTTCATTTTGCTCTTTCAGCTTTATTTCATCGCTCGTAAATAATGACTCGTCGAAGGTACGTTTGTTCCATTATCATATTTAAAACACTTCTAAATACATATTTTATGCAATATTCCGGCATATTTTTTCTGTCCCCGCAAGATCCGCTAGCCCAGCACCACGCGCGCGTTCTAATCTTCCTGCCCGCCCACCACCATCTATGCCAGCTCATCCACCGGCGCAACCCAAACAACCCGGCCTAATGGGTCAAATGGCAGCGACAGCAGGTGGTGTTGCCGTTGGCCACGTGGTTGGACACGCGATTACTGGAGCGATTTCTGGTGGTTCTCCGGCTACTTCGCAGAATGCTGGTGAGGGGTCATCTACGCAATATATGAATCCTTGTCAGCGGCAAATAGATGAACTCATTCGTTGCACACAATCCCAGCACGATATTACAATGTGTACTGGATTCTCGGAGGCGTTAAAAGAATGCAGTCGAAATTACGGTCTGTATTCCACGTGAATACCCTTTTGGGAGCTGCGCAATTTAAATTTTAAAGCGTCCAGTTATAGCCGTAGCTGGCAGCAGCAGTTTTAGTTGTGTTGTTTAAAATATATTTTGCTCAACAATATTTTGGATTCTGATCAAGCCGGGCTTTTATGTATGTATGTATGTGTATATGAATGTATAAAATCACAAACCTTGATCCATCGCAAGTGCCGCGCTGCCGTCGCGCTGAAATTGGACCTTAACATCTAGCGATGGTTTGTGTGCCTCCATGACACATTGAGCTATACTGGGTGGTGTCTTTTGGTGCCAGCAGAGCTACTCCTATCAAGAAGGTCGATGGATAGAGATCAGACAAACTCAGTCTCAACCCACTGCCTTGTGGTTTAGGCTTTTCAGCCAAAGTCTCCGAGTGGGGCCTCCTAAGCCAACCCCCTTCATCGGCCTTGGCGACCGGGTAGTATCACGCCAACAAGCAATTGTGAAAATAGAGGTAAACATGACAGATCCCGTGCTCCCACGGTCTCTGCTCACAATGCTCTCAATGATCTCACACTCCATGCATTTCCTGTCACACACCACGACTTATTTCGTGCTGTTTGCACGCATCAGGTAGGGACAGTAGGATCAGGATCCGCATGAGCTTCAGTGAGTGGAAGAATGGTAAACAAGTTGCGCTTGTATGCCACTGTTGGGTAAGGTTGGTACGACCAACCAGTTAAATCACGAGCCCATAATCATGTAGACTGGGTTTGCACTCATGACCATGAACAAAAAACCTCATTTGCATGCATTTCCATCACGCCCCACACGAAACCGGTCCTAGGGTGTGTGACGCACTTGCATTCAAATGAGCATTTTTGTTCATGGTCATGGGTTCAAACAGTCTACATGAGTGTGTGCTCATGTGATTGAACAGGTTGGTCGCACCAACCTTACCCCACTTTGGCATGCAGGCGCAACTTGTTTTTTTAACAAGTGTTTTCCGTTTTGGGATTCCTTGGGCTGCCCTGACAGAACTGCAGCATGTTCATCGACGTTTCCAAATTTAGCAACTTCGAATATTTTGCATGCCTCGAATGCCTCCAGATCGTTCCGCCCACGCGTACCATATTAGCGACGTTTAGTGTACGAACTTTAGCTAGCATCGGACAACAAGCGCCTTGGCTCGCACAGTTGATAGCCTCGATGTTGGCTGTTTGTCGGAAACTTATGCATAACTCTTGCTCAGTTACGCGATCGTCGAATCCCTCGAACTTACGCAAGTCACACTATCTACGCCTATCCACTGATGACGATGCCATGGTATCTGGTCAAGCTGGTGTTGGAATCGTTTTGAGTGAGGAAGCTGAGGTCGCACTGTTAGACTGGATCCCAGTCGACGCCTTTGTGCAGTAAGACTACATGGTTCGTGCAAGAAAGCTGATTTCGTAATTAATTCCGCAACCTGTTTGTGGTTGTTGCCTATTCACCGTTTACCGTACCGCGCCTTATTCGCAGAGAGTTTCAGAAGCTGGGAGAAACAATCGGATGGCCAGTCCATGACGTGGCGCGTTGGGATGAAGAAACTCACAGTAGCTCTAGGCTCAGTTGGGCGTATTCGTTTGCCTGAGTGAGGTCCAAAAGCTCCACCTAATAGTTGGTTGGAAACCTTACGAGATATCGCTTCAAACCGAAGTCAGTGTCATATTTTTTATCCGGTATTTATATAAATCAAAAAAACAAAAAACCCAGCAAAATAGCATGCAGGGAAACTACAAAAACAAGCTGCTTTTTGAGCATTTGCTTTTGCATATTCTGCTCGCCTCCTTTCCCTTTTTTCACGCGCTTGCTTATCTGCTTTTCCTGCTTCATATTGCTTGTCACTTTTTCTAGCTCCAGACTTGTGCTTCATGATGATGATGATGATGCCGACTAATTGTATCTCTGAACTTGAAATGGATGAGGTTTAAGGTAGATTACAAGAAATCATTAGACTTGCATCAGGAAGTGACATCGCTGTCTTAGCTGGAGACATGACGAGCATTTCGTAGGTGGAAGGTTTGTTCTCGATTGTCATCGTAATGACTCCGGTGAAAGTTTCATCTTCATCAGAAACTGCATTAGACCGGTAGCATGTACCGAATGCTTGACTGCCACACAACCATAAAGAAATAAAATCCTAAAATATGGGGAAGGGTGGGGCATAAATAACTACGGATTCTATAGAAGAGTAAGTACAGACTAACTACACATCGAATCGAACATGCATTCAAACAAGTTTCGTGAACCAGTAGAGCGACATCAGCATGACAGCCTCCTTGCGGCTTTCACTGTCGTGCATCAAAACATGCTTTTCACGTCACTCCGCTTGACAACATTCAAGTTAAGCAAACATTCCAGAAAGATGCTTAGTGCAATACCGCCATTGAAAACTGTTTCGGGACATATCCTGAAGCGTAACTAGCCATTGCGATATCCGATCACGGATACACCAGCCTGAAGACGTGAAATGCCGACTTTGGAAAGGTTACTAGTAAGGGTTTTTAACTGCCTATGCCACGTGACGGTTTGGCCACCACGAGATTTACGCCAATCGGGATGTGGCATCGCAAAAAGAATCCGTTTCGGAAGTCGGTCTTCCGGCATCCGTAAAACGTGACCCAACCAGCCTAACCTATGCAGGTCGATCTGCTTCTCTATATTATCATTACTACCGAGCAACTTATTTCGGAGAGCATCGGCGCGTATGTGATTGTAACAACAAACTCCTAGAATGTTGCGGAGACATCGGTTGTCAAATACTTGAAGACGCTGGATGTGTTCTTTACTGAAGGTCCAAGCTTCGCCCCCATATAGTAACACAGCCCGAACTGTCGCTTTATAGACTATGCCTTTGAGAAAAGAGACAATCCTTTCTGACGCTAGAGGTGACCTAGGTTACGGAATGCTACGGTGGCTTTAGAAATGCGTGCCGAGACCTTGTCATCTAACGATGCAGAATTATTGATACAACTACCGAGATACGTAAAACGATCTACAATTTCAAGCCCCTGATTTTCAAGTAATAAAGGGCTGTTTGATAAGTCGATGTCCTGCAGCAGAACACTGCACTTAGAGGGTGCAAAACGAATTCTAAATGCGGGCACAATACTAGCTAGCTTGTTCAGTATTGCCTGTGCATCTGTGTAAGAGTCGATGAGCAGAACTATGTCATCAGCATAGTCCAAGTGGAGAAGCTTGACGCCTGGCATAATGTGAACTCCGAAAGCTGGGGCTCCTTCGTTTCATAATTCCATGATGGCATCATTTACAAAATTGAACTAAAACGGAGAAATCGGACATCCTTGTCGGACGCCACTTCTGGGGAATTTGGGTGAGAGTTCGTTGTGAACCCTAACGCATCCGGGTGCGTGAGCATAAAGTGCACGTAGTATGTTAAACAATACATTCCAATCGGTTGAATCAAATGCTCCATTGAAGTCTAAAAAATGGCTATTGTCGGCTGTCGATAAGTGTGCCGCAGTTCTAAGATCTGTCGAATAGTAAAAATGTTGTCGAGACAGCTTGCTGCTCTCGGATCTGTGATTCAATGTGCGGTGTTAATCATCGAAGACATACGGACGCTAATAATCTCGTAATTACGGGATCGAGACTTATCCTACGGTGATTAGAGCATGAGCTTCGCACACTTTTTTAAATATAGGCATGATAACCGATTCTCCCCAACTCTGAGAGAAGGGTTCTGACAACCACACTTCACGGAGGAGGTCGCCTAATGTGCTGATTAGGACTTGGCCACATTCTTTTAACAAAGCTTTGAATCGTTTCATCGATTTGATACATGCTTTAATTTCTAAATCATTAGGAAGATCTATACTAACTGGCCAAGGATCATACTGCTTCATTTGATAGAATGATTCTGTTTCAGGCGACCAGCTGAATTGTTCTTCACAATGTTCGGCTCAGTCTGACAGGCTTGTGCTCAGAGCACAGACTACCTTGCCAGCACTAGCTTACGCCATTCAAAGCGTGACTGCTCCACATGGAAATCTCCATCGGCAGCCTTGTTCACGCAAGTTGACCATATTGCTATCAGCAACTCGTGGCGAGATAGTGTGCAAGATTGCCGTTTATACTGGGGCACGTGTATAGAGTCAGATCATGCGTTTGTTTGCGCTAAGCTTTCAGTGCGTTTTGGCGGCGCCACACATTTCGTAGGCCAACTATCGGGGTATTCCTTGACATCCGAGCGACATTCGATTCAATAAACCCCAGAAGTCTGTCTGCTGAGAAATGGAGTGCTATTGTATATTCATATAAGCTCCACGTACCGCATGACCAACTTTAATTTGTATGTCCACCAAGATATTTATTCATGCGGTGTGGGGTTCTGTATATCACGCACCCTCGTTTAAACTTACCTTTGATGAAGTCTTACCAAAACTATATAATTTTAAGGGCGCACTTCCATTTGGCGCATGCACTCGCAACTTTACTGAAGCGAATGACGTATAACAGCAAAATGCTGTGCTTTGGCTATCCAGTATGCCGCAAGTTAGTTTGTAGTGAATCTATCTCACATTTGAATGCGAGTACGGATTATGTGAGCTAAGCTATACTGTTGTTATTGCGGCTTATGATTGTGCGGCATTTTTCCTGTGCTTGCGCTTTCATACATTGTTATTTAGAGTTCAAACACGTCCATGGATAAGTTAACGTTATTTTATTGTACGAAGTTAATCGAACTAAGATCAATTTTAATTGATTTGCCCACGGTTTGCTATGGTTTAGTAGATCAATACAATTTTTTTAATTTTTACTCATGTGTAAACCAACGTCTGTTTACATGAAAGTACATTTGCGACATTCCTGATGCACGGCGCCAGGCAATTTTATAAACATTCTACGGACTAAAGTTCCGTAATGGTGTAATTGTGATAACACGTTATTATCGGTTCAGTGGCTGGTTTAAAGCCACAACGATATTTAAACTCAGTTCCCCACACCGACCGATCAGCCAAAACAATTTTTAACGGAGATTTGATAAGGCTTTCCGTTAATAATACAACAACTTTCGAACGTTTGAAGATAGCTGAAATGGTGAAACCAAGTGTTCTCAAATATTCATTGATCAGAAGGGAACATGCTAACGGTAGTGAAGACTTGGTCATTCAAAAAGCTAGCTGTGAATATGGATGCAAGAAGGATTATTGTGTGATTCGCGGTCATGTGGAAAAAGCATGATCCTTTGAACATGATAGATAAGATGTACTGCTAAAATGGGCTACCTGTCAAATTAATATGACAATAGAATAGCCGTCTGCCTTGCGGATATTCGATCGCGTGTATGCAGCTCAACAAATGAATCAATGTACTTCATGGTTTCCAATACTTGAGATTTCCATTTAAGAGTTTGACGCCAATTCGAAAATGTTTGCTAGTCATCGAAACCAAATGCTAGGCACTCTCCAATTGTCAGCTCATCAGCAGTGCATATCCTTCGATTTGGGTGGGATTCGAAACCCCGACCATCACAATTGTTGTCCCGCACCTTATGAACTGGGCTACCGTTCAACCGATCGCAATGCAGCGTTTCCAAAGTTGTCTTAGCAGTGTGGATAAGCTCCCACTGTCTACAAAATTCTCTCATATGACGTGCGTCTCAACTACCCACTGATAACCAATTCCAGCTTCTGGTCTGCACGAGTGGCTTCCCGAGCCCGGCGGAACTGCTTCTAACAACAGAAGAAGGGGTGAAGGCGAGTGAATGGTGCATGGAGACCAGTTTGCTTCGGGCAGATGGAGTTCGTTAGTCTGGGAGGGCATTTTATCTAAGGGAAGGAAAACCCTGATTTTAAACCTTCGCTGCCTCGCGGGAAAGGCTTCGGGACAAAACCCTGAGGAAAAATCTGGGGCGGAGTCTCGTAGACGGTTAGTTGTTGCACACCACCTCTTTTTGGCAACTGCCTTGCAGGTCGTACTTGGTTGTGCAAAGGCTAGAGAAGCTGACTCGAACAAACGCCGATCGGTACTGGGTACGCCGCTTTGTACCCAATTTCCCAAGACTTCATTGAAGCCGACACAAAATGCAGCGTTTATGAATCTTTCTCCAGACTGGCACATTTCTGTAGCTTTGTTTGCCCGACCAGTCCTGAAGGAGCCAGCAACATCTGTTGTGGTCGCCCAACCGAACAGTTCTCAGGTCTTCCCTGAACATGATAATTTGTATTACTGTTCATAAGTTGATTGTAGGTGATCTGTGTGTAATCTTTTAAAAGTTAAATTGCAGCGTCTTTCTAATTTTTCAATGATTTTGTTCTATTTCGTGAAGAAGAAGAAGAATGTAAAAGCTTAAATCGAAAATATTTGTAGTTTTCGCTTTACGTTAACTTTAATACAAAAAAGACAAGGTGCGCACCTACAAAATATCAGGGAGATGTTTTCTCAATTGTTCAATGATAACCTTTCGATAGGGATATTTTGAGTCGAATGTGATGAAGGAACGACGATATGATGATGTTCGAGATAGCAATATGATATATTTTTCGCTAGTTGTAGAAAAAGATTGAGATTTACAAAGTTCGATGTGAAGCTGGTGGGAATTATCGGCGAGAATATTGTTAATAAGTCATTCACAAGACAAAATATGTTGTTTGATTATAATTTCCAAGATGCGTTTGGGGGAGATTGAAGTTGCGCGAGAAATAATTTAGATACAACGTCTTATTAACACAAAGTCTTCTGAAAAGAGTGCAGAAAGAATTGCAGGAGAGCAGTATGAGAGATGGGGTAAGGTACAAGAGAGGGTGAAGTGAGTGAAGGAATGACGTCTACAATCGAGTCTTGATTGCGGTATAACGAGACAACTTTAATGACTCCGTGTATTCTCAGGGGAACTGTCTTTTATCAAATTCCATCCGCAGTATTTTTTATGTTAGGATCATGTCGCTCCTTACTCTCCTTTGTGTAAAATCGGTCTATCCCAGCATGGCTATTCACTCTTGGTAATTCAAAGTGATTCAAAATTTCAGTGGTCCAAAATGCAAATACTTCACAGTAACCATAAATTATAAATATAGGGAATGCATAAAAACAACAAATGTTTTGTCGATATGGAAAGTCAGCTTGTGTATTCAGGTGCTAGGTTGGATTTGGTCAGCATATAATTGTCAAGTTCAGCCTTGAGCATGTTCAGGCCTGATGCACAAATGATATGTGGGAGCAAAGAGTTCCATATAAAACAAACTCGGACAGCAAAGAAGAACCTTCGACAATTTGATATAGTGTGAAATAATTAACTTGTAGCCCTGAGATCTGCTACCACGTGCTTCTTGGCGATGAAACAGTTGTTCAATTGAGTAATCCACTGTATGCAGAATGTTGAACAGCAGCATCAACTCACTCCAGATACGACGGTACAAAAATCAAACAGGTGCAGAGTTGCAATCCTTTCCTCGCATGGCCTGTTATATTTTCCGGTCACCAATTTTGTCGCGCGGTGGTATACGCGTTGCTGTAAGGCCATATCCTTTTGTAACCATGGAGACCATGCTTGAACAGCGTACTCCATTGTTGACCTGATATAGGTGTTAATTATCCGCGAGACTACCAGCTTTGTGAAACTACCGAATGTAGAAAATTCAAGATCAGAGCGGCACATGTGCATTCACTACACGTCAACAAACATAAGAATCATTCATGGGAATTACAATACAGAGATAGATACACTGACAGCTACTGCGTTCTGATTGGACAATGAGTATTCATGCTGACAGCCACTCCACACCGAAGATCTTCTGAGCAGTGCTAAGCTTTGGCAGGACTTTTTGTATACCATATAACACTGCCGTGAAGACTTCAAATTATTGCTAATCCACACACCCAGGTCTTTCTTTTCGTAACCCATGAAAGTTGCTTAGATCCCAGATAGTATGTGAATTCCAATGGATTTGCCGAGGTTTAACGTTTTTCATTTATGGATGTCGAATGGTAGGCAGTTTCGCAAGGTGTACGTATGAAGTGCGTCAGAAACTCTTTGCAGAATTCGGCAATCTATGGTGCGTACGCTAGTCCAGACATTGATGTCATCCGCAAGTAAAATAATTTTGCTGCGTTTGATTTCAGGTATATCGTTTGCGTACACCAGGAAGAGTATTGGCCCCAAGACTGCGCATTGAGGTACGCCACTTGTTACTTCTACTGGCTGGATAGTGCCCCATCAACTCTAACCCTTATAACTCTACCAGTCAAGTAATCCTGTATCCAGGCCAAAAATCAGCCGGGCATCCCGAGCTGTTCCAATTTCTGTAGCAGTATGCTGTGGTTAACACTTTCAAAAGCTTTAGACATATCCAAGTAACATGCATGGGTAGGGTATCCATTATCCACGGCTCGAATCCAGTTATCAAGAGTTATGAGAAGATTACTCGGCATAAGTGTCTTGTCCTAAATTCATGCTGTGAGATAGAAACAAGCGTATTTTGTTCCAAATGTTTGATAAGTTCATCAGATACAAATCTTTCGAGAAATTTAGAGACAACTAGCAACGACGTGACTGGTCTGTAGTTAGACATCGGATCGGTTCCCGCCATTGTATATCGGAGTGATTAATCCATTTTCCAGTCAGTGGAACCTTGCTACAACTCAGTGACAGTTTGAAAAGAGAGAGAATATAGCATGGGCACATTGTTTTAGAAGGAACGGTGTTATTTCATCAGCACATGGCGATATTTATAATGCAGGGAATTGTCAGTTTTGAAAACCTACCGAAAATTCTCTTTAGTAGTAATAATTTCTGTGATGTTTTGCGATAGACGGAGTTGCCGTTGCTCGACATCCCTAGGGTGTTGCTTATTAACACACCCAAGTCCTTTTGTTCCACGGTCCATGAGAGGCTGTGTACCAAGAAAATACTGGAACTCCACATATTTTCCAAGGTTTAACATGTGACACTTAGAAATTGAAAATTAGCGATTTTTAGGGACCAAACGTGGAGGTTGTCTAGATCCTTCTGAAGCAGTTCCAGTCTTCCGAATTTTATATCGTCCGCGAACAGTACAATCTTACGTTGATTAGAGCCGCTATGTTATCGGCGTAAAGCGCGAAGAGCATTGGTTCGAGGACGGATCCATGAGGCACCCCACTTGTCATGGCTAACGGCTTCGATAAATCACCATCCACAATGACTTGAACAAGCCGATCAGTCAGGTAATTTGCTAACCAGGCTAATAGTCTGCGAGTGATACCACTACGTTCCAGTTTCTGTAAGAAAATATTGGTTTGCGCTGTCGAATGTTTTCGACCTATCGAAGTAACATACATGGATGGTTTCCGCAACATCTACTGCTTTATTCCAATCGTCAGGGTAAGTAAAAATTACTAAGGCATGAGAATGTCTTTGTAAAACCGTGTTGCGCTCCCGAAAATAGCTTATTTTCTTCAAGGTATTTGCTCAGTTTGTTCACCACGATACTTTCGAGCACCTTGGATGCGGCAGACAACACGTTTACAGGCCTGTAATTTGCAGGGTCTGAACGCGCCACGTATTTGAAAATCGGGGAGTTTATACCGAGTTTATGACACTGTGACAGCGATTTGCAGAATATCGAATTCAGAGGTCCGCATAGAAATCGTGCACAATGCTTGAGTATATTTGGGGTAATTTTATCATAACCAGAGGATTTTCTGGGATTCAAAGTAATTCAAAGTTTTAATGGTCCAAAAAGTAAATACTTTACAGTAACCACAGATTAAAAATATAGGGCATTCATAAAAACAACACAAATGTTTTATACACATGGAAAGTCAGCACGTGTATTCAGGTGCAAGGTTGGGTTTGGTCAACATATACTTGTCAAGTTCAGCCTTGAACATGTTCAGGCTTGTTGCGCAAACGATATGTGGGGGCAGGGAGTTCCATAGAAAACAGACTCTGACAGCAAAGAAAAACCTTCGACAATTTGATCTGGAGTGTGAAATAATTAACTTGTAGCCATGCGATCTGCTACCACGTGCTTCTTGCCGATGAAACAGGTGTTCGAGTGGGTGATCCGCTGTATGCAGAATATTGAAAAGCAGGATCAAGTCACCCCTGAGACGACGGTACGAAAAGTCAAAAAGGTTTAGTGTTGCAATCCGCTCCTCGTATGGCCTGTTGTATAGCCCGGTCACCAGTTTTGTAGCGCGGTGGTATACCCGTTGCAGCAAGGTCATGTCCTCTTGTAACCATGGGGGCCATGCTTGAACAGCATACTCCATTGTTGGTCTGATATAGGTGTTAATTATACGTGGGAGTATCTGCTTTGAGAAACGACCAAAGATCCTTCTGAGCAATGCTAAGATTTGCAGGACTTTTTGTATACAACAGAACAGTGCCGTGAAGACTTCAGGTTACTGCTAATCCACACGCCCAGGTCTTTTTCTTCAGTAACCCATGAAAGTTGCTGAGATCCCAGAGAGTATGTGAATTCGAATGATTTACCGACGTTCAACATTTTACATTTTTGGATGTTGAATGGTAAGCAGTTCCGCAAGGACCAATTATGAAGTGCTTCGAGATCTTTTTGGAGAATTTGGCAATCTTATATGGTGCGTATGCTAGTCCAGACTTTGATGTCATCCGCAAATAAAATGATTTTGCTGCGTACGATTTCGGGTATATCATTTGCGTACACAAGGAAGAGTATTGGCCCCAAGACTGAGCCTTGAGGTACGCCACTTGTAACTTCTACTGGGCTGGATAGTGCCCCATCAACTCTAACCCTTATAACTCTACCAGTCAAGTAATCCTTTATCCATGCCAACAGTCTGCCGCATACCCCGAGCTGCTCTAATTTTTGTAGCAGTATGCTGTGGTTAACACGATCAAAAGCTTTAGACATGTCCAAGTAACACGCATGGATAGGGCATCCATCGTCCACGGCTCGAGTCCAATTATCAAGAGTTATGAGAAGATTTGTGAGACAGGAGTGTCTTGTCCTGAATCCGTGCTGTGCGATGGAAAGAAGCTTATTTTGTTCCAAGTGTTTGATAAGTTCGTCGGCCACAAGTCGTTCGAGAACTTTAGAGACCACTGGCAACAACGTGAATGGTCTGTAGTTAGACACATCAGATCGGTTCCCTCCTTTGTATATCGGAGTGATTAGTACACATTTCCAGTCATTAGCAACCGTGCTACAACTCAAGGACAGGTTGAAAAGGTCAGAGAGTGGTGAGAATAGTGCATAGGCGCATTGCTTTAGGATGAATGGTGTTATTTCATCAGCACCCGGGGATTTTTTGTATTTAACCCGCGTAGCTTTACCAGGACACTCTCGGGTTTCACAACGATTTCGTGTATTGTATTCTGCGACATGAATGCAGGTATATCGTAGGATACGCGCTCGATAGTAGAGTTCCCAGCACCTCTTTTTGGTAATGGTTATTGTCTCCAATGGTACATGATGCTGCTGTATATCCACGCTTTCCTTCGGACAATGTACTGTAGCATAATAACATACGAGAACATCTGCGGTGTCAGCTGCAATGATGGTCATTCCAGATTGTGTCCTTATGGCCGCAACTCCTGGTTTCACTGAACACTGCTTGTTAACCATCTGTTAAAGGAGCTTTGGATTTCGCTCCATTTTAGACAGTATATCAGCTTGATACTGTATTTTGACTTCAGTGTTAAGTTTAGTAACATAATTTCTACGTGTTCGTCAGGTCTCCCATGTGGTTTCGGTGGTTAACTGTCGACGTTTTCTCCAAGCAATATTTCGTATTTTAATCTGTTTCCGAGTGCGACTGTGGATTTTGAATCCGCATGCATTTCCGCACTGTTTATGCACGAATGCTGAGTTAGAGTTGATTTCCCGCTTAAGTTTGGTCTGAATACTTGACCACTGCTCTTTTACTCCGATGCCATTCATTTGAAAATCGTTAAACAAACTTAGGGCATTTGACTTTTGAGAGATTTTATATTTTTACACCATATACCTCGTCATCTTATGGTTATTGTTAAGCATACTGCTTTTACTACAGACAATAACGAATACTTCGCTTTGGGATTTAAAGCGAAGCGAATATTGTTAAACATTCGCTTCGCTATCGCCATGGCGAAGGACAAAAATACTTCGCTAAAAATTCGATATATATCGTTTCGCTTAAAACGAAGTGCAAGTTCAAACTTCGCCGTAAACGAATATTAGCGAAGTCATCGCTAAAAGCGAAGAGTGTTCATTTTTGTACTTTAATATTTTAACCCTTTGTCTACGGGAATTGTTTTTGATGTTGACACTTGTTGAAACTCGACTGGCTCTAAAAAGAATCCTGCGAGGATCAGATGACAGACACCGCCAGACAAGTGCACTCCGATGGTGACTGAAGGTACCGACGTAAGCTACCGAGCAACCGACTGCTTGTTTAATTGCTATAAGCTAACATTTGAGGTGGTAACTAGAGTTACCGTCAGTAGACAAAGGGTTGTACTTTTTTGTACTTTAATATTTTAAATGTATTCGCGTAGGTGTGTGGCCGGATGCGAAGGGCGTGGGTGTTTTGATCTGCTTGGGTGTTTGCCGCTCTGCGTGGGTGCTAGCCGCCTTGCCTGGGCGTTTGTTTCTTTTGCGTGCGTGGTTGGAGGACTATAAATAGGATGAAAATTTAATTGTCTCATCATAGTCT
Organism: Atriophallophorus winterbourni; assembly: GCA_013407085.1. Classification (NCBI taxonomy): domain Eukaryota; kingdom Metazoa; phylum Platyhelminthes; class Trematoda; order Plagiorchiida; family Microphallidae; genus Atriophallophorus; species Atriophallophorus winterbourni. Next base: position 24,483 of record JACCGJ010010007.1, read on the forward strand.
CATCATGAGCCCCCCGAAGACGCACCACAAGTCGGACAAGGACAAAGACTCGGCCTCGGCCAAGAAGTCCAAGAGGAGCCCGACCCTCAAGGTCAAGCTGCCGTCCAAAGACCCGTGGACCCCCAAGTCCTCCAGAAAGAGGTCTCCGCCGCCATCAGATGATGATGATGACGACTTTCATCACACCACCTACCGGCACAAGCCTACCAGATCACCGATCTGGAACTTCTTCAAGAAGGAGGCTGTGAAGAAAGGTGCGAAGGAAAGAGAAGTTCGAGCTTTTTGCCAAGTCGAGGATTGTGGCCAGTCCATTGCCCGGCCTCAGGGAACCCCCCAAGGAATGGTCTGCCACATCATGTCGAAGCATCCGGACGTTTCTAAGCAGTTTCTGAACCAGAAGGCCAAGTTGGAGACTGAAAAGGTGAGCTAGACTCAGTTTGACGCAACCTTCGCTATACTTCGTTTAAACTTTGCTATACTTCGCAATAACTCGCCATATACTTTGTTATAGATCGCTTAGTACTTCCAAATACTGTGCATGAACATCGTTATACTTTGCAATAGTGTATTGGAAATAAAGCTCAACTGTTTTTTTCCTTTTTTCCGGAAGAAGCAGCAGCAGTCCCAGTCCAGCTCTGGGCGAGTCATGATCGGGGAGTCATCCGAAACCTCTTCAAGAAGGCTCCCAGTGACCTCGATCACCCAGTACTACAAGCCCGGCGGCAGCGCCAGCGCTCCCAAGATGTACAACCCGACGAGTCCTCTCCAGCTGGGGACCAACCTGGAGATCATGGCCTACCTTGCAGGTGCCAACCTTTCGTTCAGCCATGTGAAAAATTGCCATTTATCAGGTATTTAAAATGACAAATTTAAAATTACAATTTGTTACCTTCTTACTTGAAAGATAATTTCGATTCGACTTTGCTATACTTCGCTTAAACTTCGCCATACTTTGTTATATATTGCTATTTTTCGAATAAAATTCACTATAATTTGGTATATATCGCTATTACCTTCGCTATTATTCCAGGTATTGTCAGTCGCTCGACCCGAAGATCAACATCCCAAGGCAGATCATGTTCTGAACAACGAGAGGGTCCAGGAGCTCGTCTACATTCATGACAATAACGAGAGAGTGCTCCCCTATATGAAGAGGATGAAGCTCCGCATCCAGGAGTTCACCAATGGCGAAGGTACCAACACTCAGAGTCAGCAGCAGCTCAAAGACCAGGATGACCCTGAGGCCAACCTTGAGGATGTCGAGTTTGTCGACACCCAGGAGCTCACGGCGGGGGCCTACTTCCCTCTGACTGGAGGCAGCCGGACCAGTTCCGGCACCAGGTCCAGGTCCAGAACCCCGGTCTCAGAGACCGAGTCAGAGGAGGAGCCTAATTGCCTTTGAGATGAAGGTTTTGTATATTTCCAATGCCAAAGCTCATGAAAATGTCCTCCCTTGTCAAATAAAAGTTCTTTCATGGTCAAAAATAATTTATTTCGGAATTTGTTTTATTTCAGCGAAGAATAGCGAATTTAAACGAATATTAGCGAATTATAGCAATTTATAGCAAGGTTTTTTGTCGAAAACGAAGTTTTTGGGGGACATCGAAGTTGAGCGAAGATTATTCGCTAATATTCGTTATGGCGAAGTGCACTTCGGATATTCGCTTTGATACTATTCGCCATTGCAAAGGGCAGTTAGGGCACTTCGAAAATTCGCTTCGCTCCAAAAAAGTGACATTCGTTATTGTTTGTTTTACTACCATAAAATGTCTGCGTTCATAAAAATACCTTTCTGGTTATTTTTGTTGTATCACTTGTTCGCTCTACGCGACATAGGATAATGATTTCTTGTAATCAAGGTGCTTATTCAATTCAATTCAAAGTAATTCAAAGTTTTAATGGTCCAAAAAGTAAATACTTTACAATAACCACAGATTAAAAATATAGGGAATTCATAAAAAACAACACAAATGTTTTATACATATGGAAAGTCAGCACGTGTATTCAGGTGCAAGGTTGGGTTTGGACAACCGCGTTTCTCCAATCTCTGTTCACAGCCCTGGTTAATCGGCATTTATAAAATTACCTTACGGTACTTATAGTTAAGTTTATCAGTCAAAAGACTAAATGTTGGATGCTGCACTTGACTTCATTTACGGGTTTATGGTTGTTAGCTCTCATCATATGGAAAAATAAATTAGTCTGAAGAAGCGCCAAAATTACATGGATAGTAAACACGTTTTGCCTCGGAAACAAGTGTATTGCCCTAGCGAGACTGGATCCATAAAACCTACTCAGATTTCTCAAACGAAGCAGCTTTATTACAATGGCACTTCTCCGGAGAGATGCTGCGGGCTCTGTGATTGTCAGCCATATTCGGTGGTGGAAGCTGCATCTACAATGGAGACTGCATCCATTATAGTTGACCCTGGAAAGTTGTTTTTTCAGATTCGTGCAGCATCCGAATGCTGCAACTTTAGCCCGGAACCCATAGACTCGTCGCGCAGCTCATCCTCGATCTCGCTGGTATTATGGAAGTGCGAAGTGTATTAGCGCTCAACGCGAATTACGAGCTTTTGGATGATATACAAAACACCACCCTCCGCCACAACAAAAGATAAGGAGGCGATAGAAATACCGACAACGTGAACCCGTAATAATTCAGAGTTCGGGAGAATTACATCAGAACGGCTTGATTGACAACATCCTAAAAAGCATGAGAAAATGGACAACGTCAGCTGCTATCAAACGGTATGTAATTTATCAATGTCGATTAAAGAGCCCGGCATAGGGGTGGCTTCAAGCGTACATGGTTGCACGAAATCGATCGACAAATCAGATCGACGTTACAACCGGGACGTTTCAACTCAGTGTTGTGGCTACTTGGTTCGCGCGTTTTGTTCTTCGTCTTATGCCTAATAACGCGGTTGACCAATCGGCTTTCTATTGGGTTGTGGAATTCATAGGTGAACGCGATTAGCGTTTGAATGGTTAACCTCGAAGATGAATCTGGACAAAATAGTTTATTTGGGGTGAATCGCGGTTAATATTCGATCGAGTAACCTGAAGCTTGTGAAAACAAATTATTAGACGTTCGAGGAGGGAACGCGATTCGGCTATGGATTGTGTCAAGGTCGTTCAATCTAGGCACGTCAAAACTCACATTGCTTTGGAAGTATTGATCGTTTTCTAATCAATTAAACATAGCTCGCCGATTTGAATCAATATAGCAGCTTGACTTCACTTTCGTTCATCTAGTTGGTCAATTGTACATATATAAAAATGAGCTGTAAATAAAAATGAAGCATTCTGTCAGTCGTCTTCTCCCACTTTCGTGAGTGTTGGGGCAGCCGGAATTCGCTCCAAAAACACAACAGACTTGGCGACGGGAATATGGCTATCAGCTTTGAGCAAATGCAAGCATTACTTCAGCAACAGCAAGCAAGTTCGAAAAATCACAGAAGCAGCTCATGGAACTTTTTCGCAGAAGCTGAATATCAAAGAAGAACCCAAAGAACGACACAGCAACAATCAATCGACTAAATTGCAGCATCCATCACAGAGTTCCGTTTTGATGCAGTATCGGGAACAACATTCAATGCTTGGTTCCAGAAATACGAAGACATTTTCCGAGTTGAACTAGCGGGTCAAGGTGATGCATGGCTTGTTCGCCTATTGTTGAGAAAACTTGCTCCTGTTGAGCACGAACGTTACACTAACTATATTCTTCCCAAATGTGCTCGAGATTTCACCCTTGACGAAACCATTGAAACACTCACGACAATCTTTGGCGAACAATCATCTTTATTCAGCATTCGTTACAATTGTCTCAAACTGATGAAAAAGGAAACAGACGACTACACTACGCACGCTGCTATCATCAATCGAAAGTGTGAAACATTCAAGCTTGGTTCGATGATATTAAATCAGTTCAAATGCTTGATGTTCGTGTGCAGTCTTCAATCATGACGCAATCACTTCCGGCTTCCCCAGCCTCTTAAAATGAAATTGTTCCCAATCTGTTGTTGTTGTTGACTTACTCCGGTCGATTTCGACCATGGATGTACATCACAATCGCGTGAATGTTCATGTTCTGCAGTTTTTTGAATGACTAAACAATCAAATTCGGGAGGAACAATCTCTCTCGCAGCGCTTGCAACGATGGTCAGAATTCGGTTGTAGGGCGTCAGTTGCACGCCGGCGGCGTGATCTGCGTTCAGCAGCCAGGAGCTGTATCTGCTCCTCCCAAGCTTGCGGACGACGCTCTACACAATGCCTCCAATGTGATCGGAAGCCACATTGAGATTCGGAGTAAATTCTATCAGCTAAAACTTGTAGCCGGATGTGTAAGACTTTAGCAAACAATTTGCCTACAATATTCAGAAGGGAGATTCCTCTGTAATTTTTGCCGTCTCCTCTATCACCTTTATTCTTAAATAGCGTGCTGCTTTTAGTAGGTCGTTTCGCAGGGCAAACCCAATTCCATGCAGCCGAGGCTCATCAGAACACCTTCCATTCCAAAAAGTGTAATCTATCTGTTAGCATACCAGTGTCTGGTAATGGAGTCTCTTGCAGGACAGCCGCGTCGACTTCAGCCTCTTTAGCTCATTGTTAATCACAGCCTATGATATTCGAGACGTTGTCGTGAAATCCTGGAAGCATGGGTCGAACGTTCTAGGTTCCTACTTTTAGAGCTGACCTTTTTTGTTTAGTAATTCGTTGATTTGGTGCGGAAAGATACAGTCTGATTGTCGGCTGATTCCTAATCCCCATGCAGACGGTGGCGAGATGGCATCGATGGACTGGGGGCTGCCCAGCTTGAGGAGGGCGGTAGCCGTCCAATGAAACCTGTAATCTCCCAGTCGAGCCATAGCTTTTAA
>JACCGJ010010008.1:0-51404 GCA_013407085.1 Atriophallophorus winterbourni
TGAAAATAGTTAAAATTATTTGGGAACAGCAATATTTGATATTGTTTAGAGTATTCTAATGAAATGTTACTCATGGGTAATGCAAAAAACGTAAAGTTAATAAAAAAACACCCGGGTGTTCGCTGCATTGTGACTTCGAAATCCCTTTCGTAGTTGTGTTAAATTATGTAGCATTACTTGATCTTATAAGTAAAATGGGTAATTATATTCTATTTGAATGCTAGTTTACCATTTGAATAATACAGATAAACGTCTTTGAATGGACATTAATTAAACTCAAAATATCATCACTTGCCTGCGTCAAATCTCGATCGGTTTGCTGTCTCAAATCACCGAATTGCCTACGTAGACCTACAACCGCTCTCCATAAAGCCAGCAGCCGACTGTGTTCTGCCGCGAAATAGTCGTTAAACGCGTTTTCTTCTTCTCGCCATTCGGTCTCACGTTTGTCCAACTGCTGTGCCGCATGACGCCAGGCTAACGTTAGCCGAGCAACATCCTGGCTTAAACCTTGGTTCGCTTGTACTGCTTGATCCAGTTGATCCCGCAGTAGTTCGTTGGCCCGTGTCAATTCAGCTACACTGTAGATGTATATCAAGTCAAGCAGTCAAAATATGTTCGATGAGAGAAACTCGGTTTGTGAATCAACTCTTTTCATGAGCACGTAATCGACCAGTTGTTAAAAACGAATAATCAATTTATTGATATAAGTGAGTATTAAATTTTTTGACCGTTAGAAATGATGGATCTCTGAGTTTGAGCATAAGACAGGCTTAGATCAATTAAATGACCCGCTAATTATCGAATATATCTCTTATGGCTATCGAGTATATCAGCAATCCAAACTTTGTTTGTGATTGAGTATCGACTTGCTTATTCGGTATAAATTACTCTTGAACACATTCTTCGGAAGCATATGTTTTTCGTTCTTGTGACATTGACTCCCATGTTCTCACAGTCATATTCATTAAGGTATCGATTTTTTTATTAAATGAGTAAATCTTCACGGGTTTATTTAGGAATTCTCAACGATCCTAGGTTTTGATATGTAAACCAGTGCTTGAATTATTCACCGCTTTAATTGTAATCAGCATGCTGCTTACCTGTACACTTCAAACGCGTTTCTCAACACATGTAAACTCACGGAGCACTTTTTTTGCTTTAATCATACAAGAAGCACCCAAGATCAAATAATTGAGTTTCATTCACAGTGATTACAGGCAGTTTTCAGCGTGAGAATTACATCGATGCTGATCTTACTCAATAAAAACTCTGCGTCCCATCATCTGCTTCGCCTCAAATTAATTAACTCGTCAAAAGAATGTAGTCATCGAACAATTGAGAAAACAATTATCCCGTCGATATATTGCAATCGTGTATTAAATATTAATGTAGCGCCTAAATTTCGATTATATTCGGATAAAGCTTTCGAGTTCTTCTCCTCTTGATGTTGACAAATGAAAAGATTATCAAAAACCCATGTACATGTTTATATCCCTAGTCTGTTTTGATTGGCATCCGTTGGTCGATGTCAAACATAATTGTATATCACAAGCGCAAGATAATATCCTAATTTACGCCACCTTATATTATTATACAGTTCCATGCGGCTGATTAAATCTCAACAGCAACGTCCACACAACGATATTAGGTCGTTCAGTGGCGTTTTCATGGCGTCAGTGCGATCATTGCTCAGAAACCGAAAGCAGAACCTAAATTTTCACGGTTTGAAAATGAGGCACACTATGCCCCCAACGAGAGCAGTCAGAGCGACGTATTCACACTTCGTATTGTCAGTGTTCAAAGTTTTCATATTGTAAAAATTGTCTTCATACCCTGAGTGCGTCCAGATTCTGTTTAAATTGAAGCGAGTGTAACATTCTCGCGACCTGGTAATTTACATTCAGAAATTTATGGAAGTGAATCTGACAATATGTTTGCATCTTTTACTTTAATTGTAGCGGAACGTTTGTATACGCTGAAATAAATTAGAATACTGAGTGCATCGTTCTTTCTTATTCAAATGGGATAAATCACCTATTCCATTATGCTTTCAAGATTTATTCACTTCATTTTCTAGTAACATGATTTGAAAACATAATGCCAAATACAACAACATGGAAACAATAACAATATTCTACATTACATCTCCTGAAGTAGCCGCAATATTATTCATCGCTTATTTTAAGATTGGACAAAAGGGTGCAAAAGTGGTCTCTCTTGGAAAGTTGTGAGCAAACCGGCATGAAACAATTTTTTAAACAATCGTAAATGTATACAAGGCTTCTAAATTTGCACCGGAATTTCAATGGAAACATTAAAAATGTTTTGGTAGTGCTTGTAACATAGATTTTTAGTGAGTGGATTGTATTAGAACATACTGTGTTTAGTTGTTCACGAAGATGTAACCACAAGTACCATTTGAAGCAGTTAAGTAGTAAATATGCCATTTACCAATGTAAACCCCACTGAGAACACGGATAACCGAGGCGTAACCCACCGTTGTTGTTCCTCGTGCAATTTGGCTGCGGCGGATTCCATTTCGAAGGCGCGATCTTGTTCCACTGCTCTGACGCGCGCCTCGGCAGCATCCACACGAGTGTTCAAGTTCTCGGTCGTGGTTTGATGCTTGGAGTACAAGTAACAAATTCGATTAAAAAACAGCAGATTTTCGTTAAATCGACCTTGAGTTGTTCGATTTTTTATCATTTAGAACATTGCAATGAATTGATCACGTGATTTCACTCAGTATTATCATCGGTATAAAATTCAATAGTATTGTATTAACATAATGTCACATTGAAGCCTGTAATATGCTAGATAGATCAGCAACATTCTCAGATAAATCTATATAGGTAGTTAGTTTCGTGTTCCATGCTTCCTTGTAAATAGTCCATAGTAATTTACAGTCTTGTTAAGTAAGTATATGTCTCCCATGTTTTACTCACCCTTGGTCCATATCGACCATCTCAAGCACATGATTATTTCATACTGCACAGCGTTTCATATGAAAAATGAGTTGGATTCGGTTAAATAATAATCCGTACTACAAAGAATACATCGTTGATTAAAAACATTTTCTGAATTTTCATAATCACATTCGAGGGCAATATAGTTCCGTTTTTGCAATGATGTGAGAGCTACTTGGAGAAACCGTGTAAAGTGGTAGAATTTTACCTGTGCTTAAATGCATCATGAAAAGAGCATGCAATCGGATATTTTCTCATGTATTGCTTATATCCTGTAATCTCTGTACAAGGTGGGCTCGAATTATTAACTTTTCATAAATACCTCCAAAAACGATTCGTCGTGATTTGGCACAATCTAACATAGTTTAAAGATAACTAAAAAAAGTTGTCAGTATAAAAACACATGTTTAACACATTTTCCTGGAGGTTTCATCTTGCGGTTATTGTTGTTTAAAAATACACCTTTAATTAACGAATATTTTTACATAAATAACGGTCAACATATTAGAATCCAGGTGCAAAAATTCTGATAAACCAGTATCTTTTACGGGATTCCACAAAACAGTTTCATTGCTCTGCCCTATCTGACTTTGCAAAATTATCAATAAAGGAATTGATTTTATTTATTAGTTTACTAAACGGCATTTCTATTTTCACTTTGTATTGGCAGCATCGTTACCCACGGCATTTAGAGTAGTTAGTTTGAACGAATTAAATTCATCCACAAACGTAATATTGACTGATTCATTCTTTTATGACAAAACTTCATACACAACCTATTTGTGAGTTTGCAAACGTGTACATGATCCTGCTCTGTCTTCAATCCATCCTGTCATCAATTACTAATGTGATATCATGATGCCGCTCACGTCACCATGGTGATTAAACCAACAACATTGAGTGATGGGCAACACTATGCTAAATACTCTACCTCCAACAACAGATCAATCAATAATTGGGTAACAAACTTCATTTCGAATTTAGAGTGATGCTCAAAGTAATGTGTTGCTCACATCCCTTACTTGCACACCGCTACCGGTTTCTGGTTGTTTGCCGTCATCAGGTGGAGACAGTGATGCTCTTTGAAGTTTGAACCGAAAGTGTTCCGTGCTAAAACGCTACAATCATCTTATTGCTCAGAGTTCCCGCACTTGTATTCTATTACCCGTGACGGGCTATTCTTCCCTCGACATTTGAAACAGCAAGCGTAATTTCAGTGGGTCGTTAAATTGGTCACATAGAGATTTGGTTTGAGACATATTAGTATCCGTGGTATTCTAATAGAGATTTACAAATAGATACCTGATCAAGTGCACAGATATGAGCAACAAAATGCATTTGCAATTTATGGGCGGCTTGAGCGTTTGACTTAAAAATCACCATGAGATTCTGTATTTTAGCACGGTGATTCTTTATAGGAATGTTAGTTAACAATAGTTTTGAAGTGAAATATCATCTGCTATCACTTCATTTGCATTCAGAATGGCCGATTGTACACTCTGCATACAATAATTAAAGCAAACTGTATAAATTATGTAAGTTTGCTTACACTTATAGCTATTAAAGAAAAAAATCTTATGTCACAATTCGAAATTCTCAATATGGTCTGTCCATATACAAAACGGTTATTGAACTTGCTCAAATTGATATTTGATTCGGCGAAACATTTTAAGGTGAATGAGTAAGATACATGAAGAAGGTATTGATTGAAATTAACCACAAGCAATCGTACATAAAATGCTTGCTGTTAGTTATTCGAAAATGCCGATCGATTAGATCGTCACAGATAACTTTCAGTTTCATGGGCACAATACACGTCATTGGTCGGAAAGTGTGCAATTACAGAAATGCATATAAGATCCACGTTGGAATATTGAATGTGTATCAAATGTATAGCGAGAGAGAGAGAGTGATAAAGGGTGAAAATATGGATTTGTGCCATCTCAAGAGTGCCACAACATTGACGAGGCAAACACGACATCCATTACCATCACTGGTGTTACTATAGAAACGACAACAAATAGAACACGAGACGTTAACAAGACGCCATCCAGTTGTAACACAATCCTCACCATTTTATCCGAAGCCTCGAGTTCGGATTTTAATTGCTCAACTTCCAGCTCCAAATCCGCAGACCGTTTCTTGTAATGTAACACCTTCGATGTAATTAGTTTAAAAGCAGGTTGTCAACCTCTCATCAATTCAATTACCAGGCAGCATGTGATTTACAACTGCAAGACTTATAAAGTCACAAGGAAGGAAAGACCCACATGAAACCAACCTTTTAGTTTTACTTTTTACTTTACTTTTGGGTTCATTAATTGTTGACCTGTTTTTCTCTTGTATGTCACTTAGCTTACTTGGCATTTAAGAAAGCTTTTCCGAGTAACGTAAATCTGTGAGTTGACGACTTATTTCTTGCTTAACCCATTATCTCGTTTTGGTTTTCGTGCAAACTTATTCAAACGTATAAAACATCTACTCCGTTACACACACCAGCCAGTGAAATACAATATTTATATTGAAGCTGTACTGAACCTGATCTTAATGTCTTCACCTAATGATGGCAAACAGTCAGAAACTGGTTGTGGTGTGTAAGTGATGAGATGTGTGCACCATAATATACTGGTCTATATTACTATTTTTTCACATCAAACCATGGTTGCCCATGGACTCACTGATTATCTCGTTTTTTTTAAATTGAGCTGTAGATGTAATCCGAATTCACTTACTGGAGAGGGTGATATGCTGTCACAGTTATTTTCTCTGTCAATTTCACCAGCGTTATGTACCTAGATAATGTGGGGATCGCGGTTAGAATTATTCCCTGAAATTCTCAACCGCTGCGGAATTTGGAGCCTGACTGTCCGATTGAAACACAAGAGTACTATCCACTGTGTCACCGCAAACACGACATGGACATGGCATTCAAAGAGTGGAGGTGTCTGATTGATTGATTCAACCTCATTGGTTATCGGATCTCACAAATTGAAAAAACTGGTACTTGGGGGTTTTGACACAAAAGGTTCATTATTCAGCGCCTACAATCCGAAATATTTCCACATTTAACCTGTTTTGCTCTAGTTCAACTCGACTTATGGCGACAGCAAAATCAGTTTCAGTGGGTCTTGAAATCACCGCACATATTCTCAACTATACCCAATGCACATATACATTCCGTTTTTATAAATGTCCATTAAACACTGAATGAGTTCATAAGAAAGTGTATAGGTTGATTAATCAGTATTCGCAAAAGTGAATAAGATATTCAACGTCTTTCCTGACCCGGGTATATATCGTTAATGTGGAAACACGAATGATGTCCACATATGAGAATGAGATGTACAAATCGAAGCAACTCCTCGAAGTTTACCAAGCTCAAAGGCAAATACGTTTTGCACATACAGAGTTAAATATTTGGTATATAATGGTAAAATACGATTGAGGTTGAAGCAGTTAAAAAGTTATGATTTTTTTAAGCCGATGAAAATTTTATGTTATTTTTACATTGGATCCATCTGAACTGATAATGAAAACTAAATATATTCAACAATAAAGAAATTAATTATTTTCATTAGTGTTGCAATAAAAACGTGAAATTTTTGTAGGTTTGTATATTTCTTTAAGGTGATGTATTTGTGATTGACATCGGCTGGATTAAACCACAATTGTTTAAATATTCATTGCAAAGATGATGTGAATTACAACTTTTCCCGAGCAAATGCTTTCAAATTAAAGCTGGGAGTAAAATTATTAAAACCACCAAAAACGAAAGTAGAATGGGCGAAATTATTAGGAACATGGAGAATTAGGCTATATAGACAACAATAAAAAGTTATTGTCCAACGTACAGGTCCGAAATATAAGCTTTTTGTGATCGAATTATCGTACTTTGTTGAGTTAATGAAAATTACACAATTGTTTAGTGAGGTGCTAATTCAAGATATTTTTAACTTTATTTTAATTAAAATTAGCTCCACTTAAACGATATGAAACGTTTCAGATAGTGCACGATTATTCAATGCCAAATGAATAAAATAAGGAGAACGGTGAAAATCTGTAATTAAGATTTCAATTTGTAAATCCCCTATCCAAAACACGGAGAAACAACATCACAATTTTAGAATAATATCCGACCCATTTACCTTGGATTGTAACTTTTGTATCATTTGAGCTTGCTTTTCTTGACTTTCTTGGTAGGCTGCGAGTTTACGTCGATGACTGGCTGATTCTTCCTCGACCTTGTGTAAATAATCTGGAGAGAATCGTTCTAGTGTGTCTTGAAAGGGCCGTCTTGTCTGAACCGGTATAGAGCTGTCTCCACGACTTGGACCGCATAAGGCCTCAAGTTGAGATTGTTCCATTCCAGCCAATTGCAGGAAGCGATCGAGACTAATTTCGTCATCTACGTTGGCTGGTTGCCCTAGGGGATTGTCCTACAAGTAATCAACACATTAGTGCAAACTATGGGTAGAGATAAAAATCAAGTTTGAATATATACGAGGTTGAATCTCATAGTTTGAACGTAACTTAAATAACAATATTATTATAGAATCTTACTTGCACGCGATTAGTTCAAGTGTGACTTGACAATTTTAGAAGTTCAACATAATCTGAGCTGTGTTTAACATTAGCGGCCACCAGACCCTATCCAACCTTCAGTTTCGTCAACATTGAGCGGTAAACATGATCTTGTGGAGATGTGAAGTTCATTAAAAATGAGTGATAATCCCGAGTTTTTGATTGATATGCGGAATGCCGTCCACCAGAAAACGCTTAAACGACGGAGGACGAAAACATGATATGATTTATCCCCAGTGAGCAGGGAAACAAGGTATCGTTTTTATTTCTTCGGCTAATTTAGATGCCTATTTCATAGGAGGAAATGGTGAGAAAAGGAGGGCAATCAAGTGTACCAAGCTCATTTCACACGAAAACAATCTCGTGTTACTATCAGTTCCCTTTGGTTACGTTAATAAATTTGATTTATTATTTTTATTGAAAGAATTCAAAATCAGAAAACATGGAACTTTTGGTTGATATTGTGATTGAAATCATTGGAAGAATATTGAATCAGAAAACCATTCAAGCATTGAGTGATTATGAGCTCTCAAAAGGATGGCAGGCCTTACCGAAATGAATAGTTCAGCTTTGATTTGCTGAATCATTTCGAAACTTTAACACGGTAATAAAATATCTCATTTAGATCAACAAATTTAGTCAAGCGAGATCTAGGAAGCAAAAATTGAATTCACTCAATTTGTTTCAGTGCGGTCCACTGTTGGTAACATTTTACTTCGAGCAATGAAAAAAGGCTCTAAACGATTGCATCGAAATTTATTTTTATAATAATGACTATCGATCGGTCCCGAAATATCATTCCACATATTTCGATAAAATAATCGATTTCCAATAGCATGACTCAATTGAATCTCATTCATCTTTTGACTTCTTTACCGCATCCATCCACTAAGGAACTACAAGTTGCTTCAAACCCACATTTTTGATAAATGAATGTGACAAATTTTTCTTGGCGTTCGGCCAAACCTTTTGAATTTAAATTTTACTCAAACTTTGCAGCTCTACTTTGTGTGTCTGAGGCAGAATGAAATTTTATTATCGGCACCATCATATTCCCGGCTTATGATTAAAATTGGCTTCTCAGTATAGAATAATTAGCGAACAAGTTAAAATGTGTTTCAATTGGCTGAAAAAGAAGTTGAGAAAATTTTATCAAATTTGAAAATCGGATTCCTTTTTACACTCTCAAGAACTCCAGGAGTTCGACGAACATGTTTCGGTAAGTAATCAAAATGAAAGCGTTGTCGTCTTTTCTCTCATTACTTATCAGCCCGCTGGTGTTCGTCGGATCAGTGAATATCTCCGGTTTCTTAATTATGAACCTCTAATGACTATATTGCATCAGCTACGCGATAAAGTGCAAGTCTGTTTTAGTTGTTTTTCAACTACTTTTCGTAGCCATTTTCAAATGCTTATGATTGGTAACGAGTTTAAGCGTGTTAGATCTGATAATGACTGTATGGCATTACAAAGGGGAACTGCGCATCTTACACCGTTGGTCCGAGGCAAATGAGATACCATTTAACCCTACGAGATGTAAAACGCTACGACTTCGAAAATCTCAGCACCAGACGAATCAGCTTGGCACTCAAGGTCACGTCTGGACAGCCGCATGAAAAGATATCGGTATCTGGGTGTTGTGAAACCCTAAGCCTGGACATAATTGCCGAACAGTGTTTAATGAAGCAACCGTATCACTTGGGTTTTCCACTCCCGAAACCTCAACGCCCGGATAATTAATACGTAAATGTACGTCTGTTATGGAATATTCTATCCAATCCTGGGCACCATAGCCGACGAGGGATATTGATCTATTTAGCAAGATTTATCACCGTGTGACGAAGTTGATTTCCCTTACAAAAATTCGCCTTTCCAAGAGCTAATGTCAAATTTCGACCAACACGATTTTACCCAACTACGGATACTGATTGACCTCCTGTTGTCATTCGATATATTGCGTTCTAGAAATCATCCCGTAAAACACTTGCTAAAGCCCAATGGCCTTACTGGAACATGGAAACATTCAAAGGCTTCAAGCATTCTGAATTCTCGATTGGATATTCGTCGTACTTATTTATTGGTCAGAATTCGTTTCACTTTGAACAACTTGCCTAAAAAAATCATACGCTCGGAATCCGTAGAGGTTTTCGCTTCTAATCTCGATGAGTATATGACGAAGTATGTGGCTGTCCTTATTAATTTTTGGAAGATTCTATATTTTTACTTGATATACCTCGTCATTCTGTGGTTATCGTTAAGCTTATTGTTTCTTCTACCATAAAACTTTCTGAGTTTTGAGCGTGATTGTCAGTCGGACGTCCGAATTGCCATGACAAAACATTTTCTTTTCACTGTAAGATAATACCTGCAGCGGCAGTGTGGTTATTAGCACGTTTGCCGTACGAGAGATTCATGATTCGATACCCACTGCTGTAATACATTTGGGAAAATGTGCGCTAACTGCATGTTCCCATCATACTCGAGGCGTGAAAAGCAAATGACAATAATTTAAAATTAACTAGGTTAAACTTGCATCCTGACCACGGTGTCAAATTTTATTTCTGAAACAATTTTTAGGTCTCTATATCTCTCTATCTCTATGTACCACTCAGTTGACCGGTAGATACATCAAACAATGCAACCACTCAATGTGATCACCGTGGCAAGATCATCGTTAAATTGCTCACCCAAATGACATTCTGTCTTCTGGGACTGGGGATCAAATGACGGAAATGTTGAATCGGCAATGAGGCGAAAAGGTGCGGACGTATTAACCTTGGGAGTTACAACGTGAACGACCCGTTTCGCGTGAGCAATCACAGCTTTCGCGTGGGTTAATGAGCATCATGCAAGTCAACACCCATTTAACTCGCGTCTGATTTTACCCCATTGGTAGTGAGCAGAAAACACCTGAGCGAAGTATCGCGTAGGCCAGCGTTGTTTCAGACAAGAGAAAGCTTATGACATAACTGGTGGAGAACTAAATAAATCGAAATAAAAAAATGATTCCTATTAAGGAAGTTCATTGAAGCCGTTGTAGTTATTATAATTTCAAATCAATGGATCCCAATTTTTCGTAATTTCTTGATGAATATATACGTGAGCGAATTTCATAGGTTAAAGCTAAGGCTGAAGCACTGAATAATCTAAAACATTGTCAATTTTTCAGGCTAAACATTTAGTTGAAGATTACAGATCTCAACAAGGAAGCGGCAAGAATTACCAAAACGACTATTGATTCATTGGGAGGTCGACCGTAGGAATTGATTTAGAAAAGGAAAATTTGAGGAGAAATAGCAGTCGAAATATTAGTCCATCATTATATGATTTTTTGATATTAGGCGAAACTTGTGTTAAAAAATCGACTAAATAAAAACACATTGCGTTTTCCGCGTCTAGTTGTAACTGCACTGTTGCCCCGATTTATGAAAAGCTGTAATCTCCATTTTATCATGGCCAATCACGACGTTGTTTTTTCACCACAGCATTATTTATAAAGGATGTAAAAAATAGTCACATAATTAGCAATTCAGATGTAGCCAGCATTGCCTAGCTATGCTACCCACCGTCATGGTAACAATAAACATAGAAAATTAGCCGATGAATTTATCCAAAACAATATTCAAGTAAACATTTTTTCAACTTTGCAGTATTGTGGGTAATAAAATGATTCGCTTTTGAGCAAAAAGATAAAGTGAACTTGTGCATTCATTCATTTGTAATAATTGTCAGTGAATAATATTAAATTAAACAGCAATTGTAGTTTGGATAAGTTAATAAGATAAATTATATGGGACGATCTAGTTGTTTAAAACCGCCTTTCAATCAGAGTTTAGGAGTATGGATTACGCCATAGATGCATATTTTTAGGAGAATGAGTTTCCCCACATTTTTTTCTTTTTATAAAATGGTTTTAAAGAAAACTTCGACAATTGCTAATTTTTCTCTACGTGTAAAAGTTCG
This sequence comes from Atriophallophorus winterbourni, assembly GCA_013407085.1. Classification (NCBI taxonomy): domain Eukaryota; kingdom Metazoa; phylum Platyhelminthes; class Trematoda; order Plagiorchiida; family Microphallidae; genus Atriophallophorus; species Atriophallophorus winterbourni. The sequence continues at coordinate 11,514 of JACCGJ010010008.1, forward strand.
AATAAGATGGATAATCCTCGGCTGAAATCTGATAATTATTGATCAGAAAAAATTTGGAATTGTAGGTGAGCTATATAACGTTGTTCGGTAGTATTTCTAACGATTCAAACCTTTATGGAGCAACTACAACGTGTTTTGAGTGCATACAAAACCAAATAATCTCAATGTATTCGGAATGAAAATGTTGAGAAAAACAAGGCTAAACTTATTTGAATATAACTTTAAACTTTTCAGAATTGTTGAGCGAATGTGGGTTGAAAATCAACAATATTGAGAATCTATAAAAGACATCGGTGTCACAATGACATGACAATTACATGGTGTACAGAGGAAATGCACTGAAGAATACACCGCATACAAAGTTTCAGTCAGTCATAACAAATAATGGATTGCTTATGTAGCATTAACTTTCCAAACCCTGGATGTGCATGAAGGAACATGATGATCATCTAACAATGGGTATTCGAGTAACAATGAGCTGTGTTGTCAAGGTGATTACAAAACATTTTCAGACATGATTTGAAGTGAATCCACGAGACCAGCCCTAGGTATACTTATCCTATAAATAATTTTCTTTAGCTACCGGGGGCAATGAAGCAATTCACTAATAACTCATTGGCGAACAAGCTCGATTAACTGACAGAGATTGATATCATGCAATGCCGCGACAAGATAAAGTTGGTAAAATTAAAATTTAGTAAGTGTCAGAATTAATTTTAGATGGTGGATCACTAATAGGGAAACTTGATATATGGCAACTACCATAAATTGTGTCGTGTGCTTCAGAACTTCCTTATGAAATTTATATACTACTTAAGTAAGTAGGATATAAGCAACACAATACATTATTCACCCATAAACGTATTGATCGCGCAACCAGAAATTATTCTGTAATTCTGAATTAAAAACGTACATTTTTGTAAGGAGCCTATTTAACAACAAGGCTCACTGAAAATATTCTAAAGTGTTGAAATCTTCTATTGGGTTGCATATATTTGTTCTCGAATTCGACAGGATTAAAGCATGTGGCTCATTCATAAGATGCTGACTATGATAATTGCCAAAGGATTATATTTAGCTTCAAAATAGCATTATAGCGATATTTATAATCTCTTTACCTTTGGGTATATCCGTCAAAGAGGCTGTTGTTGAACAAGTGTGGTCAAAACCGTTGAAATTTCGTCTTCTCCGAAATTGATAGGTAACATTTTAGTGTATATTCATCTGAAGCTAAAATTCTATAATACTCAAATTTTCTTTTCTTCTGCCTTCATCTTTACATACATCATTCCTTATTCAATAATACAAGCGGAGCCGAAATTTTATAACCACACAATTTGAATTCATCGGTAGCAGTCATTCATATCACAGCTCGAAATAATCAAATCAAAATTAGTCAGGTTTATTTGGGATTACCAAAGATCATTTATGGCTATTTGCAGCAAAGGAAAATTGAATAACTAACGCATGTAAACAACATATAAACCATTTGGAACTGTATGAAACTTACCGTTAATTTCTTGAGCGCATCAACTATGTGCTTCAAAATAATTGAAATATAAGTTGATCGTAATAGTTATGAAGCTAAATAACGAAACGTAATTATATCTCGATATACAAGTTTGCGGCTGACATTTTACACTAGCACATAGAAATCGAAGAATAATTTCCTCACGTGGAAATCAAGATATTTGATTTTTCTATCTGTTATTTACAATTCAATATTGAACGACTGAGATATCCTCCATTGAGCGATATCACTGAGGAGTTTTAGCGATTTATGCTTGTCTAATTGACACGGGATGATGCAATAATGAAAACGGTAACATTATTAGAATATTACTTCGTTAATAGGAAAAGCTAACCCTCGACCGCTTTGCCCGAGAAAAGTTTGAATGAAGATGAACAAGTTTGAATGAATTTTATAGTCTTTTGCGTACAAATCGAGTATCGCGATTCAAAGTAACGTGGGATAGCTATGGGATAGCTATTTTGACACGAGCGCTTTGTAAACAATGAGAGTTGAACGAAGATGAAGTTGAAATATACGGTAAATCACCTACACACATCACCGAACCGATAATTTTCCGAGATTGTAATTTAATTTCAGCGTGCTCAATAGTATATAGGTCATACAAGATAAAAATACTTCGTAGCGTTATATAAAAGAAAGGCCAAAATTACGAATATTTCGCTTGCTGCAATTTGATTACGACAGAGCGTCATCAACATTATCATCATCAGAATCAAATTTTCACCGGAATCAATTACCGAATGAACCGATAATTTTCCGAGATTGTAATTTAATTTCAGCGTGCTCAATAGTATATAGGTCATACAAGATAAAAATACTTCGTAGCGTTATATAAAAGAAAGGCCAAAATTACGAATATTTCGCTTGCTGCAATTTGATTACGACAGAGCGTCATCAACATTATCATCATCAGAATCAAATTTTCACCGGAATCAATTACCGAATGTTTATTACCATACAACTACGACAAAATAAAATTCTTGAAGATTTAGAAGGGCTAATGAGCTTATAGAATAACAATTACACACAATTCGAAATAAGTGTCCTATAATGAGAATGGAACAAGCATTTGATAAAGTTCCGTTAACGAATGGATTGACATCAGCACGACAGGTTCCTTTCAGCTATCTTTGACATGCATCATAACACGCTACTCTCATCACTATAATTGGCAGCATACACGTTTTAGCAAACACTTCAAGAAGATATTCATTGCAATGACCCGCAATACTATATAAGATCCCAGCATGAAAGACATTAATCTAGATGTGGAGTCGTAAAAAGACTCAACTTTGAAAGTCAATGTTCTGGCATTCGTAAAACATGACCCAAATAACGCACCCTATGTAAATTGATTTGCTTCTTTAAATTAACATTACTAACAAAAGGCCTATAACAAAGAGTACAATTGCGTATGCAACGGTAACACCTAACTTCAAAAATGCAACAAAACCGCTGTAGTTAAATGCGTGAAGATCTCGTATACGTTCTTTCAGTGGGTGCCAGATTTCTCATTTATAACGTAATACGACCCGGAGTGTCGCATTGTAGAATCTGCCTTTGGTTAACAGAAGAATGTTTTTGACTAAATAGGAGGTATTCAGTCGCAGAACGCTATGGTTGTTTCAAAACATGCGTGCTGATAAGAAATAAGAAACAGCTTATATCACTGTTTACATGAAAGAAAACTTTAATGGTATAAATATGCATATTCAGTCACTTCTCAAGCTTAGAATGCTTAACTCAGTTGGTTTCACAGAGCAACACTAAAAGGAATATATATGCAAACTTTAAAGCTAGTTCATCAGATTTTTTATCTAACAGATTACTTTTCTGATTTTAATCAACTTTTACTTTATCGGGAAATGTTTAAATACACTAAGATATGAACAATGTGTCAGTACTTGCGACCTTATTATTGTAAAACGTTCATAGTTTATAAGCCAATTTGCATGCATTTCTATCACACATGTCCCAGGACCGGTTTCGTGCTGTTTGCACTCATTAGGTAGGGACAGTATGATCATGATCCGCATGCGCTTGAAACAGCGGGAAAATGGTCAACAAATAGCGGTTGAATGGGTCGTGGGTGGTGTGTGTTTCACATGCATACCAATGAGATTTTTGTTGATGGTAATGCATTAAAACACTGTCCATATGAGTGTGGGCTCATACGATTGAACAGGTTGGGCGTATCAGACTTATCCAACAGTCTCATACAAGCGCAACTAGTTCATCGTTTCTCTTTTTTTATGCAGATTTCAAAAATCTTAGATACATGAAACATACTAAAAATATGTCTGCATACTATAGAAAAACGATCTTGAAACCGTTAATATTCTAAACGTTGGAGTATATGCATTCTGTATTCAGTAATTATCATGAACATATTTGTAACTTCACCACCATTAAACCAAATATGTTATCGGGTGCATATCAGCAATTTATTGTGCGCTTTAACCATGCATAAACCTAAAGTGCTTAATATATTTACAAAGAATAATACGAAAACTTTATTACAAAGTATAAATTTATGAATAAACAGGCTTAATTCTACGAATATATATTTTTCGATATTTATTATTGAGGAATTTACACACAGATTTTTTAGAATAAATTTATTGTGCAAGCTTGATAACAATATCTGATGAATACGTAAAACGTAGAATATAAACCATATTATGTGATGCTATATGCATCGTCACCACATGAAAACTTTGTTAATTTTCATACAGCTCTAAGCGATTTATACGTCCAAATTGAGAACAGATTTTTAAGTTTTTCACAGTATTGCGCAAATTTTTATCTTGCTTAACAACCAATGTTATATATATAGAGCCGGTTTGAAAAAAGGACTATCAACGATAACCAAACAAAAGCAACAATGAGTAAAAAAGCGAAATAATTTTGTGCTTATATGTTTGATGCGAAATTAAAAAAAACTCTGTTTAATATTTCTTACCATTGGACTCTATTGTAGTGAATATACTGACAACATAATTATCATATATCGAGAAATTCACTAGCATTTATTTCTTATTTCATAATTGATTTTTCTAAACCTGTAAACTTATTATTGCAAAATATTTATCAATGAAATTTAGTGTGTACAATTCTATTCACTGAGCAATTATGAGGCTAACAAAATTTCGAATTTGCGTACCTAAAATCTGTTAAAAATTTCAATGAACGAAAAAATAATGGAAAACATAATATCGCTTTCAACATATCTGTGTGCGTAATTAGTAATAAATGGTGAATGCATTATTCTCATCATCAATATAAATGTCTGGAATTTACAAAAAACTCACTTTTACTACCTTTTCGACTTTATCACCATTGTCATCCATTAATGTATAGTCCTTAACATTTTTCGCGAATTAAAACGAGACATTTAAAAGTTCATTCAAGTTATTTGAACAAACAATGTTATAAAACAAAATTCATCAGTTCAACTAAACAAAATAAAATTAGTTTTCATGAAAGTGAACATGAATGATGTGAACTTCAGAATATCACTCCTAAAAAATTATGTATGTGTGAATTATGAAACTTCATGCTGTAGCATAATTAGTTTAAATATTTAATCATTCCCGACTTATGAATGAGGTTTCAAAATATTCAGTATGTAATATCATTTTGAGTCATTAAAAAGAGATGAAAATCGATGATATCAATAGATTAAGGTAATCCCCGCATCTCAAGCTGTGGGAAAACTTACATTTCCGTTTCGATAATCGTCTATCATCACTTGTGTACGTATAGCACTTTGTGAAGTCTTCTATTTTGTATCATTTTAATTTCTTAACTTAAACATTTTCGTTTCGGTTCGATTGTCGATACCATCATATCGATTTCCTGTTATCGTTATCACTCAAATTTCACCGATTTTCTGTTCGATAACTCAGTTAACTATATTCATCTTTTGAATACCGTTTGTAAATAATCAACTCATTCATTAATTACAATACACTCTTTGTCCACGCGCGGTCTTCGTTCTTCTGTGGTTGTATCAGAGTCGAAATTGTATGTTTATATAAATGGAACACACGCATCCTTAGAATCCATTCCTCACTATCCACTCCACACGCGGTCATCCTCAATGGCTTATCATAGTAGATCACCATTTTCGATAAATGTTTCAAACCTCAAGATACTAATCAAACCATATCGTTTACTCTAAATAGTTCAACACGTTGTGTTGTGAGTTTCTATTGTTGGCTCTTCGATGTGAATACTGTCGTTGTTTGATCGGATTTCCTGAAGATTTCACAGTTTATTTATCAAAAATTTAGTCGAAGTGAGCTCTACATTTATTCTCAAAACTCAAGAGAGAACCTCCAATTTACACTAAGAAGCCGAACCCATAAGTGGTTAAAGGTACAAAAAATGATTTGTCACAGCCTGGGAAAATCTTTTCAACATATACCACTCAAAAATCGTGCTTTATAATTGAAAAATACAACAAATGTTTCATCAGATACAAGTTGTATTACCAAGACATGATATAACGCATGATTTAGTTCGACCCCAATTTCCTCAATTGTATGGCTACGAGCACGTTAAAGTGAAACTAGGAGTTGCATCCCTTAAATCATCAGCTGGACTAAAAACAACTGCATCAGAATCTACTGAAGCAATAGACACCATTTATTCATCTGAATTCAGCCTCAGAGAATATGATATCAACATCCCAAGTCAAACCATTTAAAGCACGGTTGCCATGAGTGGAACAAATTTCACGTCAAAGCGCGTCCTTCAGGCGGTATTTAATCTAAACACCGGAAATATTTCTTGGTTTGACAAAATAACTCCGATCATATTGAATAAATGTGAAAACTTTATATACAAATCACTCATATACTTGTTCAGTCAAATCCTCGCAAATCTCCTGAATCCTACAGATTAGAAACGCGGAATAATTTATAAAGGTGGAAATTACTCCAATGTTTTTAATTGTTGAACTGCTACTATATTATCGGTGATTTCCGAATTATTTGAGCGCATCACTGTTGAAGATTTGAAGGAACATTACAAAAATATTCATGTTCTTTCCAGAAAACGATATGGAATGAGTGAAATTATTCCTGTTTATCTAATATACTCATAACGCTGGATGAGTGGAAGCCAACGGTAGATAAATCCAAATCATTTAATCGTATTAACCATAGGCTACTACTGCAGAAGTGATTGATATTACCGCAAATCTATTGAATTGGCTAAATGACTGTTTAAGAAAAAGCTCTACCCTTGTAGGTGTTTTGAGGTGAATTATTAGAACAAATCACAACAACTAGCAGAGGTCTCCAAGGTTTAGTCCTTGGTATCATCCTGTATCCCGTTTGGGAAAATAAAATAGTGTAAATTGTTAAATGTAACATTTTGTTATTTTCCGACGAAATAAATATGTGGAAATGCATTTGTTAACCAGGAGACTGTTTATTATTACAAAATATCGTATAGTCTTAACCATTAGTAGTGGAATAACAACTGCCATTTAACTTCAACAAATGCAGGAAATTGAATATCAGGAATCAAGCAGAGTTTACGTATCACTGAAGTTCACATGTCATTCAAAATTTCAGTGAAGAAAATGATTTGGGTATTTGGATATGCTCCAGCTTCAAACTAACACTGTAACACGTGTCCTCAATCTACTCAAACGGGTAATTACATAGATTTTAGTTCAAGATATTCCAAAGGATCGTGAATACACATTTGTGGTCAGGAATAAAATAAGCTGAGTAGTCAGGGTCTGCTTGGATCATGAAAGATGTAGAATTTATGCAGCGAAACTATCATTAGAAAACAAAACTAGTTCTCAGAATCCCAAACAAGCAATATAACGAAAGAATAACTCACGTAATTCTGTTTGACTTTTCTAATTGACGAATCAGATGAGACATTATCCTACTTTACAAAATAATCCATAAACTTAAATGCTTATTAAAGCGAAGGTATACGAGGAAGTATCGGACTCCAGCACCGCCTATACCGAAAGTGATATTTTTATTCTTCTCGAGTCTGTTTTACTTGAAACACTTCACCTTCTACAGTCGCTTAACCTATTTGGTTGAAAGATTTAAACACTAAATTAGAATAGTTTTATGGTATATTCGTATCTCTGATACTTATATTTTTTAATCTAATGAATGACACATCTGATGCCGATAGTCGTAAAAACGGGAATATTTGAAAAACAAAATCGAGCTACGTTGTTTAATTCTTGCACTAAATAAGACAGACAGAATTGAAAATATGGATATTATGCGTAAAAGATTTAAGCCCGTACAGTTTGCAATGATTCACGGAATTACCGTGTGGTGGTAATGAACGTACAGGAAAAAATGCTGAGTCTGCAGTATATCGCATGGGTGGATATCGCAAATTTCTGCTTTCCACATTTATGAAAATATGTTAGCAACTGAAAGTTGTAGTCTCCGTTGTTTCAGCCTTCCGATTAGGTCCCGTCACACACAAGACTGTGTAGGGCATTAAAAAGTTTGAGGGTTCCAAATATCGAGCAGCATTCATCCTTAGAAAGTCTTATAGATTAAAATGAAAGCCATATAGAATATCGCGAATGCTGACCCTTTAAGATGGAGTACAATTGAAGACAACAAATACTGAATTCAAACAATGAAAAAGGTATGATAACCAGATCGACCTATTGTGGACTTTTACGTGGTCAATATGAAATCAAGCATTCGATGGAAACCTTTGCCAAAACAACCCGATCTTTTGGATATTACAAGTTAAATTAAACGCGATTAGCTCGAGAAACACGTGATATGTACTCAATGATGCAGCTGTATCTAGCAACAGAGACATCGTTGCCATTTGTCTAATAAGGAACTTTAGAATTCTGAGTTACCAATATCACAATACCATTATCCAAACCAATTGCAGCAACTAGCGGAGTTCCCAAGGCTCAGTCCTCGGTCCGATTCTCTTTCTGGTTTATGTCAATGAAATACCGGAAATTGTTCGATGTAACGTTTCGTTATTTGCGGACGACATAAAGATTTGGCGCAGCATTCGTAGTCCAGAAGACTGTCTGCTATTACAAAAGGATCTTGATACGCTTCATAACTGGTCGTTGAAGAACAAACTGCCGTTTGACTTTAACAAATGCAGGATCATGAATGTGGGGAATCGAGTAGAGTTCACATATCACATAGGTTCGCATGTCCTTGAAAATTGCAGTTAAGAAAAAGATTTGGGTGTCTGGATATGCTCCAGTTTAAAACATCACTTCAAACTAACAGTGCCTTTAAAAAAGCAAATCGTGTTCTAAATCTACTCAAACGTGTATTTGGGAAATTTTCGCCCAAGATATTCCCAAGGATTATGAATACATACTTTAGACCAGTCATGGAATACGGTGTGCAGTCATGGTCTCCGTGACTCAAGAGGGATGTAGAACTTATGCAGCAAATCTATCACCGCTCAACGAAACTAGTTTTCAGCATCTGAAACAAACCATATAAAGAAAGGATAGCTCAACTGAATCTGTTCGATTTTCCCTATCAATGAATCATAGGAGACTTCATCTTACTTTACAAAACATTCCATAACCCGAACTATCTCCTACAGGATTTATTCACGCTAAGGGATACGAGGAATTATCGGACCCATGAATATGTGCTGCTCGTACCCAATTCCCGCCTGAACTGTAGAAGGTACTTTTACTCTGTGCGTGTCTGTTTTACTTGGAACAGTTTACCTTCAACCGTTGCTCACGCCACTAGCTTGCATGACTTTAAAACGATATTAGACGAATTTTCATTGCATTATTCGTTTCCAGAACACTTATATACTGTTTAATCTTTGTTTTTATATTGTTTATACACATTCGAATTTCAATTTTTACCATCCTATGGTTGTTGTTAAGCTTGTTGCTTTTTAGACCATTAAAAACCTCGAATTACCTTGAATTGTTCAGAAATGTAAAAATATCGTCTCGGCCAAGTAGTAGATATTATATTTTTCACATGTTGAAGGTATTGAGACATTTTAGAGTGCCCTTGGCGTTGGTAAGAGTCTATGGTTTAAATTGAACGTCATTAGCGAGTTTGCAAACATTGGGGTTATCTATCGTACGTTTCAAATAGATCGTTTTTTCTGCTACCCGGAAACTAAAACGAAACTAATGGAGCTTACAGAAAACGAATGTGCTTAAGTGGGGCAGTTAGTTAGATTGATCTTTGTTGAACTACTGAGATGTAGATAACATGTAGTCGCAACTAATCAACAACATTTTGAGCCTCGCGACAGCCATAACATTCATTATCGAAGCACTCCTCCACCATGGTTTGAAAAAATAATTACGGAGACTTGTGCTCCAATGAAAAGAGCTATGAAGGAATTATCGCGTCGCATGGGAAGACGTCGACTATAATAAATACAAGAAAGTTGGAAATCTATGTACAGAAAAGAAAGCAGAAAAGAGTGAACAATATGAAACATGGTTAGTGACGGAATCCGCTGTTGCTTCTAGAAAGCTATTTGCACACATTCGATGAAGAAATAAAGTGATCTCAACGATTTTTAGTCTAGTAGTAGATGGCAGCTCTATTGACTCAGATTTGAACAAAGAAGAAGCTCTCGCCGATGATGAATTTTTGCTGAAAGCGGTATCCGGGTTGGGTTTATCAACAATTAGGTCAATCCAGGGATAATTAAAAATCACTTGACATGCATTACTATTAAAAAAGGCACCAGACTTTATGTTTTCTGCCTTGCTTAACCGTTAGAAAAAGAAAAGCGTTAAACGGAATGGAAATGTAGTGTCATTGACCCTTTTTCAAAGACTGAGACCTTAGCCTGCCGGTAAATTATAGACACGTCACCCTTACATCCGTGATAGGAAAGTGCTACAGAAAGTGCTGAAAAATCAATTGGAGGCATTTTTACGTTAATCTGACCAGTTTTCACAAGAGCAACATGAATTTATCAAAGTACTTTCAAATGTGACTTACGTCCTCACGCCGCGGGATGTTGGGGCCGCCTTGGTGGATGATGCAACTCCGATGAATGTTATATTCATTGATTTCATCAGAGCATTTGATCGCATTTCATATAATCGTCTAATATCAAAGCCGAAAACATTTGGTTTTACTCGATATGCCCTCAAGTTGATCGAAGATTTCGTCAGCGGTAGTGTCAACCAAGTGTAGGTAAATGGAATCCGATCCAAAGTTACCCTGACCAAATCAGGCGTACCACAGTGTTCAGTTATCGGACGATTTATGTTCAAAAGTGTTTGTCAATGAGCTGCCAGCTGTATTTAATGGAAATTATCCGCTTTTAATAATAAATGCTAAATTTTGTATTGCCTGAGTGTCTTCGTGATAAGCTCCAATTATACAGAATGATCTAAGGAGTATCCTGTTAATATGATCTCGTTATTACATATTTTAATCGATTTAGCGTACACATTTCGTTATTGTTTTATTATAACACAAATATGTGAACAATTTGAATATATCACTCACGGCGATAATGTGTTCTTCTTTGAGACAAGTCTATCCACGTCTATCTGCCAATCTACTATATGTCGTTCTTTTTATACGGCAATAGTGGTTGTTGTGCTGTTCGTTCGTCCATTGATTTCGCTCTGTGTTTCTGTTGTTAGATTTACTAATCGATGCTAACCACTGTCGGAAACTACTAGAAGGATTACACAACGTGCAATTAATTTTTCATTAGAATTCTTGTCACGATGACTGATAACTTTCGCCTGAATCCGGTGACAGAATATGCTCAAACCTCGTCAATTCGCGTCAACTCTACACAAAAAGCACATCAACCAAACCCAGCCTCATAGATTTTTATTACCACTTGGGTTGTACTTTTGGTTGGCCTGTTAGAATGAAACAATCTGCTTCTCGCCAAACATGTGTCGTTTTCGAGAAAGTGGTCACAGCTACGGTCAAATCTGTTATATGTCGCAACTGCTCAAAAACGTGTAACGTAAAATGTGAAAAAATCATTGCCCGCGGAGAAAATAACGATTCATATGAAGAAGTAAAACGATCCTAGCGTATGTGACGTTTGTAAACCTTGTGGAGCTAAACTAAACGACAGTCTGCGTGCATCCAAAAGTGTCCAGCAAGGCAACTTGGATGCGCGTATGCTGAGCTTATAGCGCAGCAAAATCATTAAACGCGTTATTTGAAACTCTAGTTAGAGCTATAGGTTTTTCTCTAAAACTACAGAAAATTCAGAAAATATAGTCCAGAAGGCCAAGCAAACAAAATATACATAACCAAGTATGATTCTTCGTGAACGTTAAGCTGTTATAAATCTGCCAGAGTGTCTTGCAGTGCACTCTATTCTTCATGGAAATAAAACTAAACACTAAAAATAATATGTGAACTGTTCTTTTAAATGCTACGTCAGATTTCCGACTACGAAACTCGAATATACGCTGACGTAATTTCGTGGAAAATGAAAGACGTCTCGATGTTCGTATGGAGTGCAACGAGCACAGTCGAATCTTCCTAGGCGTTCCAGATGCTGTTAACTTTAGGGAGGTTATTAATCAACAACAACAATACGACTAAAACAGTGTATCTGAATAGCAGAAACGATAAGAGCTCGGGGAGTGTTGTTGTCAGTACTTCCAGTATACACCGGTCATGAAATTACAAAGATAATGTGCCACTCAACTTGAAACCCACTTCACCAACCTGTGCTATGAGAGATTTTCATATATAATTGGCGAATACTCATGCAAAATATCCTTAGTAATGTATGGCTTAGCAAATTGAAGACAGCCTCAGAAACACATACTAAAACATTGCCGTGCAAAGGAATTAAAATTTAAACTCAGAAGACGGTTCAAAAACCACAAAGGATTGGCTATACGGGGCGGGACCAATAGGTACCACCCATACATCATCACTACATACCAAAACCAGTATTAACTGTTTATACACTAATGCGCAGATTTTAAGTAACAAAATAGTTTGCTGAACTACTTTTTGCAATCACTTTTCTGCGACCTTATCGCCGTAACCGAGACGTGGTTTCATGCTCAGGTGCATGGTTGCGAACTGGCATTTCCAAATACGATCCTGTTTTGGCGAGACCTTTAAAACGGGTGGTATAGTAGATGTGTATTACCACAAGAGTCTCCACTGCACAACTGTTTCTGATACACAGTTTGAGCTAGAGGATACCATGTAATGTAAATTGCGCATGGAATCAGGAGATAACTCCATCTTTGGTGTCATTTAACCCTCACCTACCACATCTGATGCTAATAATAAACGTTGCTAGAAATGATGCGTAACGTTGATGTTCTGAGTGAAACCCAATTGATGATTTAAACTTTCCACAGCTTTACACCAAAAGATTGCACCCGCAGCAATCACTGCAGTAAAAATTCCGCGAGATCATTAATATCATTCCATTTTACAGCCACGTAAATTCCTTCACACTACAGAGAGGCTCCGATGAATCTTCGGATCTAAATTCTAATATCCGATCCATAAAACAGCACTGGAGTCAGTGCAGTGTCATAGCCCACCTGGGATAAGTGAGCACCTCGTGTTGTTCTTTGAATTCCAGTGCAGCTTCAGGAGAACATATGATGGCGTCAAACTCATCAGAAGGCTCGATAACGTTAGTCTTTGCAAAGCTCTTGAAATGCTAAAGTAGAGGCATCTGGATCTTAAAAATGTAGAACATCACTCTTTAAGTCTTTTAAGATATGAAATTAGACGAAAGTATGAAATTAGACGAAAACACAGTTTATACTCGCAAAAAGAAATGCTATAAGATTTTGTTTTAAACTCCTTAGCCATGTGAAATTCGGCATGGGCTACACACAAGATCACTCAAACATACCAATGCGTAGAACATTTGCAAATTGTCCGAAACAATGTAACGTCCATAATTCGCAATGGCAAGCAATATTTTAATTTGATGCTGATAAACCAGATGAAACGACATCCTAAAATACTTTACACGATGGTAAACAACGCGATTAAGGTTAAACATTGAGTTTGTTTATTCGAACAGCGGACGGATTGATAGACGACGTCAAGAATGCAGCTGATGCCCTAGCAAAAGACTATGCCCAAGTCATTTGTCCAAATGATGTGTCCCTGTCAACAGCTTTGCCGCTATCAAAATAGGTGGAAATTCAAAGTGATGTTCATGTGAATCTTACAATTGTGCGAAAAACGTTTCGCAGGCAAGACTTTAACGAAACTCCTGGAAAAACGGAATTCTAAAGTTATGTGAGCTGGAGTTTGTGGCCCACTATGTGATTTATATAAACACACATTAAATACAGGAATCATATCACAGATTTTACACAAATCTACAAATGTGGCAGTTGTTTGGATCCGATCAATTACCGCCACGTGACGCTCCTTTCAGTGGTTTCTAAAGTATTGGAACGCTTGGTGTGTGAACGTTTATCAGGAACATCGAGAGGCATGCAATTCTTTCTAAGACACAACATGGATTTAGAAAAAAACGGCCATGCTTGTCTAAATTGCTTACGACTTTAAACGATTAGACGCTAGCACTAAACGAATGGAGTTTCATACATTCCTGTTACTTAGATATATCTAAAGATTTCGATAGAGTTGATCACTCCTTACTACTCCAGAAGCGGCAGGATGTTAGCGTCACTGGAAATCTACTAACATGTTTCGAAAGTTACCTGTCTGAACGCAAAGCGAAACTCAGCATAGATGGCGAAAATTTTTAAACTATTGAAGCCATGAGGGGTGCCCCAAAATGTTCAGTACTCGGTCCAATACTGTTCTCAATATTTATGGATGATCTACAGAAACTAGTGGGCTGTAAACTTGTTATTTTTGCGGACGATGTAACAATTTGGACGAACGTAATCTCTACGGATGAATGCCTAGTTTTGCAAGCAGACTTTAATAAGCTGCACTAGTGGTTAATTCAAGACAAGCCGCCATTCAACATCCGGAAACGCAAAATATTGCAAGTTGGGAAAACCATTCCTTTTCTGATACATGATGCCAGTCAAACGCTTGAGCGGAGTATATCGCATGAAAATCTCGGTATCTGGATATACGTAAATTTGTAAAACAGCCTGCAGTGCGAAGCCGTCTGAAGGCATGCGTGCAGTGTACTCGGCTCACTTGGACGAACTTTCGAATTTTCCCACTGCACTCAATATCCAAGGTGCTCAATACATACATACATCCAGTCGTGGGCTATACAATACAAGATTTTACACAATGGAAGGAAAAAACATCTTGTTCTTCAAAAGGACTCATAGAAAGGTAAATAAAGGTTACAGAATTGCATAATCTACCCTTTGAGTAAAGACCGAAAAAACTTGAATCGTTTACTGTCGAGCGCAAGTGCATGCTATCTGCATTAATCCTGACATAACGAATAATCCATACGCGGTCCCACTCACTCAGACAACTCTATACAACTGTTCTTATCTCCCGACCTGCAGTCATAATGTGATATTTCAATACCCACATTCCCGTTAAAAATGTAGCCACAACTTTTACGCAGTTCGTGTTTGCGTTTATGGAACAGCGTGCCGTGATAAATTGTTTCCTTATCAAACGAATTAATGTTTAAACAAATGTTTCGATCTTTTATGTTGAATAATACTGCGTTGGCCATAGTTTCTTGAAATCCCCCAGTGAGTCCTTCTTACACCACATACTTGGAAAAACATATTAACCAAACAAATATTTGCCGTCGAATTTTCCGCCCTCTATGTCACAATTGGAATTACTTTTGCTCCTCCTTAGACGGAAACAGTAAACTAACGTATTGTTTCTTATTTGTCCGTTTTCCAACATATATCCTATGGTATTGTACAGCTATTTGCCTTTTAAACCACAAATCTTGAATCATGAACGTTGAAAAGTCTTTCGTGTGTGATGGCTTTGGATCTGTAAGTCTTGTTACGTTGAGAATTGTGTTCAAATTTATTGGAGACAATATTCAGTAGGCTACGTTGTTAGTGATGAAATCTCCGTTCGATTAACCGTCGCATTATATTATATAAGAAAAACAAATTTAGCTTATGGCTTGCACACAGACCAGTGTGACAAGGTGGCATTGCTTTCACTCAGATAATAAAGGGTCAGGTTTTGTGAGTGGCGCCAAAACGTATTTATCTTCATGAGTGCGAAGCTTATATGTCTCCGAAGGCTGTCTGTCTAATGAAAGGAAAACAATTTTTCAAAATGATGATGCATTGTATGACTTGGATGATCCAATAAAATTCATTAGTTTTAATAAACCTAACTCGTAGTGGCTATACCCAATCACGGAAAAGTATTCGAAATTCGAACTGAAAAAATCCTGAGCAGTCCTAACAAATTCTGTAATGGAATCGTTTTCGTAATACATAAGTCTAGTTGTTACTCTTGATTTAATGAGTTTGTGTAAACGTAGATCTTCTGGTATGAGTAACCGCTAGTACTCTATATTGAGCTTCCATGGATTATATCTTCGTCTGACACTAACTCATTTTAATAACGCGGATAATAACTTGAAAACAGCAGATGACTGTCAAAATCATATGGCTTCTCTATCCTAGATCTCATAGGATTGAAATTCTTTTCGAGGATGGAAGATATTTTCAATTTCAATGGACAGCATACTCCGTCAAACGCTGGGCAGGTCCCAGTCAATGAGGTGTCGTCTCGTCACTGTCCGCTATGTGCATGCACATCGGAAACCAACAAAAAACAGAATGCATTATTCTTTACTAGCTATAAATACAACTAACACAAAAGATCACGTACAAACTTGGGAACCTGGAACGACAATTTTTCATAAAATGTTTACTCTAATCCAAAAGAGTAATAAAATTTGAGAATTTAAAAGATATTCTGCTGACGGATTTTAATAACATTACTAATTTAATGTGTTGCTCACATCCCCATCCCCTACATTACTTTGGCCAACCATAAGCGCCGTGAGTGCTTGACCAAGAATCACTTTGTGATTCTGTGTCTGAACATCGTGGATCGTCGTACGAACCCTATGTAACAGTTGGCATACAAGTATAACTTTGTTAAAATTGCTAATTGTTTGATAAAATGAATTGAATTGAAATGGGTGACATCTTAAAACCAACAATTTTTATCCCCATTACTAACCTATTAATAGAGTCTGAACATTTCTAGAGAATGAACGGTAATTAAAATTAAATTTGGTAAATGTTCGGACACAGAGGTCGTGATGAATCCCGATTGAACGATTGCTATAAGAACCAGGATAAACTTGCACACTAAACAAGCTTCTTTGTTTATATCATTCCTACATAGCACCTTGTAAACTGCAAGCAATCAGACCTCGCAACCTAGGCCATCTGATTGCTACCGCTACGTGGTTTAATCAATACGTAGGTTTGCGCAAAATCAACATTATTTGAAAGTTAACAGAAAATTTACTGCAAATCTCATGTCATGGAATAGACGATCAGCTTAATGTGGCGCATAGTTGATAATAATGATTAATGTGGGGTCAATGCCAAAAGCTTTCATATCACTTTTGAAGAAGTCTTTGTACCGCAAGCGCGGTATGCCAATGGTCGAATTCCTAATTGCAACTCACCATAGAGTAGATCTTTCGGAATACGACCATTTTCCATTCTGTAGACATGCTCAAGCCACCGCAGGCGGTGATGTCGTAGTAGGGTGAACATGCGTCCTCTGCAAGCTGAGGAGGAGCAGATGCAGCTCTTGGCTTTTGAACGCAGATCACGCCGCCGGCGTGCAACTGACGCCATACAACCGAGTTCTGACTATTGTTGCAAGCGAATGAGAGAGATTGTTCCTCCCGAATCGGACTGTTTAGATATTCAAAAAGTTGTAGAACATGAAAATTCATGCTATTGTGATGTACATCCATGGTCGACATCGACCGAATGAGGCCAACAACAATGCATTCAAGTACATATGCTGAGGCAAGATTTACTCGTTAAAATGGTCTGACCAACATACCAAATCATAATATGAGGAGATTTATAAGTTGAATGCTTTGCGCATCCACCTGAAATTTCTATCACTCAATGATTCTGATTTCAAATTTTAGAAAGAACGGTATCATTTTTATTAGTTAGTATTACTGTACTCAATGTAACATTTTTACTTGAAAATCCACTACCGATCAGTGAAGAAAGCGGATTCAAAAATACTAAATATTTAAAGGCATTCATGTTGTATTAGCATTTGAATGCAAACAAAGTTTAACGGAATATAGCATGAATTAATATGCTGCGTGATATGAGCTAATAGTTCAGATCCATTTTCGTAGGTATGAAGAATAACAACGACTTATCTGCCGGTGACATGGCAAAATTAACAGGCTGCTTGAATTTGAACATTTTATTTACGTTCAAATTACGATGTTGTGAGCGTGAGTAAAAAAATAACACGATGTTTCAGCCAACGTGAATGCGCTACGACGTTGAACGATGACGACGAAAATCTCCCTCAAATTTGTGAGAATGCTAAATAGTGGCCGAATCGTACGCCTGTAGTTGTGGACGGTTCAGTAATTTATGGTTTGTCAAAAAATGGCAGATGAAACAGATTTGCTACGAATTTGTTGATGGAAAATTGACGGATCGAAGAATTTATTTTCAGAATTGCAATATATTTTTATTGCAAATTTCTATTTTTAAAATCATCTCCAGTTTGGAAGTATGAGTTGAAATATTGAATTTCACATTGAGTTGCCTCTCGTGATGAACGTTTACTGATTTATGAACTTTGTGAGCACATATACCTCGTAAATAATCATAATGTTGACCACTCTTCGATTTATCGGTGACATTAGTTCCCACTGTTTGTGTGAAACAGGAATAAATTCGTCAAATTACAAGTGGTTATTCTATCACAATATCACAACAATATTTTCTATCATCACACCAAATGTTTCTCTCAAGTGGCACTGTATAATTTTTATTATTTGGCGGACCATCCTAAACGAAGACGTCAGAATATTTGAAGTGGCCAAACCAATTACTCTCAAAAGATAGTTTATTTCATTAGGCATTGTGTCAATTATTTCAAATTGCAATAAATAATAATCAAATTATTATAATTCATATTCTATTGTAAGCCAACCATTGTTTTACCCATCACTGTCTCCATATGTGGATATCTATCAGGATGGTATGGCTTTGCATCTACGACTTAATTGTAACATTACTATTTTTTTTTATGTATTTATAGAAATTGTACATTATTTACTTTGTTCACGCTTAAAGCATTTATGATAATTACGTGGTCAGAATTTGAAACTCATTGGCAATCATCATTCTTTGCTCATATGAATCTTCGTTTTAGTTCTCATTATTTGGTGGCAGATTGCACAGGCACGAAATGACTTCAAGTTTTGTTCAAATACGCGTCATCGCCGTTGATTTTTCGTCCCTTAAGCACCAGGGACTTTTGTTCTGAACCTTTCCTGTTTATGACAATTAATTATCTCATTCAAAGATCTGACACGAAAGAAATTACATTTTAGGATGAATGTTTCCCACTTTCGTGCATCAATCTTACCACCGCATTGTTGCCCGAAAACTCCTAAGCGGTGGAGGAAACATCGTTTTTGTATTGGCAGAGAATAATTTCGGTCGCAAATTTGCCAATCTTTTAAGTGATCGTTATCTTTGGACAAGCAATTTCACTTGGATGTAATAACGTGATTTGTCAGTTTGATGGTTGCCTGAGAGAAGTCGGGAGGAACAAAATAGCGGAGCACGGTTCGGCATCGATTCAGGTGACAACCACATCACTGTAGTGAAATATTCTTTATTCTCTAAGGAATTGTGAGCAGGTAAATATGTGGCAAATTTGATGGTAAAGAAGTCATTATTATAATGCATTTTCCCGAAAAAAATGAAATGATGCTCAACATAATATTAATTGAGTTTTGGTAAAAAAAATAATTGAATTAATGAATGAATTTAAACGCTTTATTAGAAAATATTCGATATGTTAATTTTCAATACAACCACAAAGTACACAATTAAAAAATATCAAAGATATAAATAATTTTTAAATTATTCGATGAATCCCTAATCAAAGACGAATGGGTTTGTGTAGCCAAGTAGGCATGTTTTGCTAGCTAATGAACTTTGGTCGATATCATGTAACAATCTGTGAAATAAGCACACAACGACATCGATCTTTAATCGCTGTTTTCGATTAGCAAATTGATTATCATCATTGTTATAGTGTAATTTTTGCATTTGGTCGAGAGATTTGCTTCCAAAACTTGTGAAACTTTGGAACTACATGATATGAACTGAAATTTGTTTGTAAACGTTTTAGGAACAGTGGTAATTTCAACTATTTTTCGACTATCGGTAATTGTGTCAGCCGAGAGTCTTCGTTTAAATATCGAAGTTACCTGTGTAGTCATCTATACTGCTCATAATTTCATCGCCATTGGATTGACCCTGTCACGCCTGATGCCTTGGGTTTTTTTAATTACGTAACTTTTAGAGGACCTCATCTTCAGTTGTATTGAATCCTTCATTTCTAACCGGTAAGCTTGTAGAGGTAGATTGTTGTGTGTCCGTGACAATAATTCACGCAAAGTCTAGATCCACTTGATTGAGCGAGCAGTTAGGTAACTTGCACACACTATCTTGGCCGCAAAGTTTCTAAGTAACATCCGTGATTGCCTAGCGTCATTTTCACTCACTATACTGTTTACTTACATCCTATTAGGAAGTTGAATTCAGGTTTAATAGCAACATCCAGTTATTTCGTTAGTACCCTGTTTCCACCGCGGTGAGCTTGTTCTTTCTGACTGCTATCCATTTCAGTGTAGTTGAAGAGAACATAATATACGGCTAGTTTGTCGCTTTCAGTAAAAAGTCAATCCTGTTCGGTTTGAGAGATAGAAATTTTGTGTTAATTATTTAGAACTAAATAATTATGGTTTAACTATACAACGGCATGTAATAGAGAGCTTCGCTGTATACACATTTTATTCAGTAATGTGTTCCTTTGCAATAGGCAGATTGTAGGGTAACGAAATAGTAAACAAAGATACACATTTGCAATCGTTTTATTCAAACACCCCATGCAAATTAGTATCTTTGTTCCCAATCATGTGTTTAACCCTACCTACATGTTTTTCACGCATGTCATTAAACAGTGATGCAACATTATATTCATTTATTATTTATTTCAATTGTGAAACAGATATATGGGAGGGAAAATAGAAGACTTCAGTGCTCTTTGGAAAATCTGTTAACACTTGATCGTTGTGGAAATACAATTTTTTTGAAAAATGCAGATGATGTGTTGTCAGTTTTTGTCAAATTAAAACACATTTACAATTTATCTTTATCTCAATCGTGTCAAAAAACAAACAATTTCCTATAGCGTCGTTAC
The DNA here is from genome assembly GCA_013407085.1 of Atriophallophorus winterbourni. Classification (NCBI taxonomy): domain Eukaryota; kingdom Metazoa; phylum Platyhelminthes; class Trematoda; order Plagiorchiida; family Microphallidae; genus Atriophallophorus; species Atriophallophorus winterbourni. The sequence goes on from JACCGJ010010008.1 coordinate 32,439, forward strand.
TTCAGTGGAATTTTTCCTTTCAAACGTACTGCCATTTTACTGTTTACCGGAAAATCATGTAGATATTTCTCGGGTGTCCTACAACACTTTTTTAAAATGGGCTGTCTTGCCAACACCAGGATTGTTTAGCAATTCGAGGCGTTTTTCAATTGTCAGGACATCCGGCTATGCTCTCGAATACGTGCTCACGTGTTTTATCCAAAAATTACCCAGCAATTTGTTGTCGTTAACTTGAACACGGAACAAAATGAATGAAGATGGCTTTGAACATTTGAACATTTCGACACGCATGCAAACAAAGAAACGTTTTATGGGGATTGATTCGCGACAAATCATTCATGAATGGGACTCGTTTTGTTTGGTTCGATGCGCAGATATCCGGAAACAGAGTAGTTGTTTTCATGCAATGTTGCCGATTGTATAACCATGGAGAAAGGGGCTTCGGATGCACGCTTTTACTGTATCAGCAATCGAGTGTTCCAAGTGCAATGACCCGATAAGCGGAAACAAGCTCTAATGAGGAAAACGCGGAAAATTCTAAATGATTAAACGGAAGTAAAAATAGATGACATTTTGCAGAGAAATGTTTCTATGTATAGTCTGTAGTGTATTATTTAATGAAATTATTTCGTTGCGTATTGCGTATTGATTTGAAATTTTTATGTTTTTGTTTAAATACTAGCATGTTGGATATGATCACACCTCCATTTAACAAACACGATCAGAACCTTCTAAGATAGGTTTAAGACATTAGACGATGCCAAATCTTCTCACATTTCTCATTATTTAGGGCAGTAAACCAGGAAGTTGTTCTTAAGAAGCTGCAAGCTGTAATGGTTAAATATGGACGATGTATCAGAATTTAAAAGGCAAGCAAGAAATAGCGTTGATGGTGCCTTGTCCAATCAAATAGACGTAAAAGTATCGTTTAGGTTGACTTTACTCTGGGTACTCCATGTAAATCGATTAACGCATAATTCAGTATTTTTCGGAAGGAAAAATCGAAATCTGGATCAAATTTTAACACGATACTGAGTGTAGAACATTAGATTTAATTCTGTATCTTTACTTAAAATAAATATGAAATGCTACAATTGGGTCAAAAAATACTGGTCACTTATCAAGCTCAAGATTAAACACTATCAGAATATAACTTGGAATATTTGACAACAACTCTCTTCAAAACCACATACATTACAAAACAGTTTACAACTACGTAAGTAAGCTGCCGAAAAATCTGGAAATTTAGTGATGGAAATTTACGCCAGGACATCCATTATTATGGAGAATCCTTACCTGCATCCGCCGACCAAGTAAGTGAACCATACATGGGTGGCATGACCCATAAATGATATTGCGTGTTAGTCTAGCTTGTTACAGCGAGTAATTATGTATGTGATAGGGTACTGAAAGTTAGCAGACAATTCATTGCCTAAAGACGTTAAATCTTATAAATTTCACTTGAAGGCGGTTTAACAGTGACCTGATTGTGAAGCCTGAATTTCCCTCACTGAAATGATATATTAAGGAAAAAACGTCTCAATTTACTTGCAATACCGCATTCTTAAACAGACAGCCGTCCTTATTTCTAATGATTTCGCGACTGTTTCTTGTAAAACAGACTATCGATTGAGCTTACAGAGATTAACTTCAGAGGAAGTTTTCGTGCATATTTACCTACAGTCATGCGCAATGGATACTAAATCTGGAATCTCAGTGTATAAAATATTATACTGGAACATTCGACCTTTCGGATGGAATATCCGTTTCATATTATCGTGTAATACCGACATATGGTAAATTTTAAATCTATTTTTCTTTGATTAACCATAAAATCTGGAATTTTAAACCGCACTGACTATTTTGCTTGCACAATTCTTGATTTAATTAATGATTGGCGTTTGCAAGAATTAGCTCGAACAAACGAAATTTTGATTCATATGTATTTTTGTAATATTGAAATAAGAGGACGGATATTATTTTAAAACAAAATTTAATTGTCAAGAAATACTAGAAATGAAGCACAGGAACGTTCAGTTAAATTTGTTAAACAAAAAGGCTGAAATGTAAAAGTCTGAATTTCACTCAAAGCGGATATCTTGACTTTGAAACATTGCATATGCTGACTGTTCTTCTTTCAGTGATGAAGAACTCGACTTCATCAACACTAACACTAGAGAACGAAACTTACAACGAGCTTCGTGTTATTGATTTTCAACAGATGGGCGCAATTTTAAGTGAAAGGACATGCTTGATATTCTTTCTTGAAATAAGTGACTAATTAAAATGTTATTAAGGGCAACAACTCAACTCTTCACCAACCAACGACAAATTTCCCGAAAATGCAAATTTTTCTTTGTTCCCTTATCCGACAACCTCAAAGTTGGTCATTATTGAATACACAAATGAAAAGCCAATTTCGAAAAAAACCTTTGCTCCTTTTACCACCACCCCTGCATGCACAATTGGTCCACCTCTGTATCTGATTGACTATGTCAAAAGCAGGTGTGATATTCCCGCGATGTTTCTTTCGGTTGTCATAGGGTTGTTCAGCAAACTGATATCGAAAATGCCCACACGATGTGTGCGTTGTTTTACTGCGTAGCACACAAACAAACAAGCGTCCAATTCAAACGATCAGAAATGGGAATACAATTCGATTGTGGCGGTCAAATGAGAACTTGGGACTTGGGAGTGGAGTGGTGGTGAACAGATTGTACACAACTGCGATGGGAAGCTACGAACTGGACTCGCAGCTGTGCGTGATAACAGAGATGCGGGAACGAGTATTCGGCACGAATACCCAAAGCAAGCAAGTCAATTGACTGGGAGCGAACATCGGAAGGGAATCTTTGTCAGTGCGGCTTAATTTGATGTCAAGTTTATCTGTCACCGAGCAAAATATCTTCTAATATAGCACGAAAATGTGCTGGTTCGAATTACTTGACGAACATTACACCAAAACGCCGTGCATCATTACATTAATTAATTAAGAATATTTAGGTTCTAACTATTTCAAGGGTGATGCAGAATGTATGAAAAGATGTCTGTTATTTGACTCGAATAGGGTTGGAATATTATGCTGTGAATAGTGATGGAATAATTTTTCTTGAGCAATAAAAAACATTAAACGTCTGATATAAAAAAGTAAATTATATAAGTAGTTGCAGCAAGTTTAGTTAGTATGAAAGCGGAATTTCAGAAATAAGGCGCCAATAATATTCATTAAAATCAACTTTAATCTCGCAAATCCTCGTGAAAAAGGCTTTAACTTCACATATCAAGCTCAGTTTTTTTTCAAATTACCAAGCAGAATTCATTTCGTAGCAGAACATAAGGGAGTTGTATGCTACACTAATTATGCTGTGAAATTGTCAACTTGAAATTCTGTCAGAACAATTAAAAAAATTATAAATTATGATTTAAAAATAATCTCATATTGAGAGGCAAACTGCGAATCCATTTTAAATTTATTTGATTATCCGGCATTAGCTGTAGATTTTAAAATGATGTCAACATTTTGTTTGCTTGCAAATATTTACAGGTTGATGCTAATTTGCTACAACCACGTTCAAGCAAGTACTGCTATATTTTGAATGAAAATTGCCAGTGCAGCATGTTACTCAGATATCGTTGAAGTGTGTAGAGGACTGCCCCAAAAATGGTAATTATGATCTCATGAATGATTTACAGATCACCATCCTAAGGAGCAACCCAAGAGCAGGAAGCGTGGAAAAGTTACACGGAAACAAAAGGTTCATAATCTGAGATTTCGCGTTTCGGAAGAATTGCATGGCAACGGATCGAAAGATTTCTTCTGGAACAACAGAAAATCAGATCAGGTAAATCAGATCAAAGTAAAAACTGGCAAATAGATGTGCGGACATTGTTGTCACTAGAAGATTTGCCTATTTTTTTATCGTCACGTATGTAATAAACGCTATGGCCAATTGACTTCGTTTTGTTTTGCGGGATTCGTAAATAAAGGTGTTAAAAGTTGGAAGCGAAACCTAAGTTTGGCGTGGTCAACGTTGCATCAATTCAGAGAAACCTGTAAAAACAACGGAATAGAATATGGAATGCAATAGTGTAGCGAGTGCTGACATAGTCCAGAAGTGACAGTTGGCGATCATCTGACTTCTTTGCAAAACAACCAGGACATCGGTTCAATGAAAACCACACCTCGCGTTTCACAGCCACTTGAACATTGCCCCCGATTTATTCCTGAGGTCAACATTTCCAATGCTAATCGCGTTTAACCACACAAGAGTAAGACGATTGATCAAACACCTTTATTGCACACGAGATAAAGAAAAAAAACAAGCATATCTTATATAAGTAAACCAACTTTCCACAACACTGAAGTGAAACATCTCGTGTTATCTTGATATGTCCAAAGCATTCGATCGTGTCAACCAGAGTCTGTTACTACCAAAAATGAAGCAATGTGGCATCAAGGGTTAATTACTAGCCTGGTTTGAGGATTATCTCCGCGACCGTGTCATTCGATGAAGGGTTGATGATGCTTTGTCACGAGCCATTACAGTAACAAGTAGAGTGCCGCAGGGATCGGTGCTTGGACCAATTCTTTTCCTGATCTATGTAAACGACTTACCTAAACTTGTTGACAGCAAAATCTTGTTATTTGCGAATGACATTAAGCTGTGGACACAAGTACACACAACTGAAGATTTCAGAGAGCTTCAGCTGGAACACGATGCCTTACATGACTGGTCAGTTAGAAATGAACTACCTTTCAATTTCAGGAAATGCAAGGTATTGACGGTTGGAAGACATTTCAAGTTCTCGTACACCCGTAGTTCCCATATTCTTGAGCACTGACAAGGAAAAGGACTTGGGTGTGTGGGTAAGTAGCACGTTGGTACCGTCACATAACGCCACAGCTGTCTATGAAAAGACGTCAAGAGTACTGATTTTGCTAAAACGCGTGTTCGGGAGTTTCATGAAGCAAGCTGTTCATCGAATAATTAATACGTACTTGAGGCCAACGATGGAGTGTGCGGTTCAGGCTTGGTCACCCTGGCTACAGAAGGACATCAGCCTCTTGCAGAGAATATATCATCGGACCACCAATCTCGTACGTCGTTTAAAGCATACACAATACGAAGATCGGATTACAAACCTCAATCTCTTCGACTCTCGCTACCGGCGTCTTAGAGGCGATTTGATTATTATGTTCAATATACTGCATACCCGCAACCATCACCTGAATAAACTATTCACACGACTACCACCCCGAACCAGCCGGAGTCATGACTATACAGTACGTATTCTCGACTCGAGACTGAACTGTCGAAGGCATTTTATTATGTACGTGTATGTTTTACCTGAAACTCCGTAACGTTGCACATTCACCTAAATTGGATATATTAGAATCGAACTTGGACAACTTCATGTCGATCAATCCAAACATTGAATCTATATATTCTGCACCATAAAAGCTTTGAAGCCATGCATCGAAGTAAACTATTCATCTTTACCCCGTCCAACCGATTGAAAACAATTTCTGCCAATGGATTTTTACCTGATTCATGAACTAATCAGTAAGCAAACAAATCACGCTTTTACTACATATGTTATTCGTAATTCCCATATTATTCTATGGTTTTTGTAAAGCTATGTGCTTTTTGGACCATTAAATTGATTTGATTTGTCAATCGATTTCATGCCAACCGATACGCATCAAGCCCTCACCGCGGAGGGCTCATTCGATCGACCTTGACGAATTATAGATCGTCTGATAGCGGTTAAAGTTGTCCACCATCTCATGTTTCCGAGGATATTGTCGTTCAGATACCCGCTCATGTAATCTTACCGAAACTCGAATTATAACGAGTTTGCAATTGTCGTCGTCGCTCATTCCCACAATTTCTGCTCTTGATTTGTAGCGAAAGGTAGTGTTTGCATATCATCCGCGCTCATCGAAAATGCACTTTTCATTTCCGCAATATGATTTCTGTTAACCTGATGCAGCCATCCTCATCTTGCCACCACATAACTATATCATTAAGGTCGCGTAACATTATATTTATATACATGTATGGAATAACCATATATTTATGGTTTATTTCTACGTTAAATCCTGCCTTGGAAGTTCATATCAAGTAAATGAGCATGTCATATTCCACAACGTATTTTATGATCATACAATTTAATCCAGAGAGATAAACTAACCCGGAATCAATATAGTTTTACCGGTTTGAGTGTCCACAATTTATCACTATATAAAATCACGCCGTTTAGCGTTGAAGAGTCAATTCGTTTCACAAGTTATAGGTGCGGATTGCACTGAAGTAGACATAATTATTCCGATTCTCCATAAATAGCAATTTTATAAGCATGATTCAGCCAAGGTAGGAGCAGCGCATCTAATTGACAGGATCTAAATGCGACTGGACAAGTGTTTGACTTGTATTAGTAGACATTTTGAGTATCAAAAGTTTTGAATTCTGGACAGAAAATCGTATCTTCCTGTTTCCGATTATTACCGAATACGGAAATATGCTCAATGCCATGATTTTTAAAGAGAGGTGCATAAGTTATTCGGATTGTAACCATTTGATACTGATGGTGAAGAAACAGTGCAAAGCAGAAGGGTGTCATCGAGCACTTCTATCAAATGAAGGAAGACTTATGAATCCATGCTCACGAAATTCAATTTAGTCTTCGTGACTGATGAATGCAAACAACATAAAAGGGTTTTGAAATGCTTCTCACAAATATGTGATCAAGGTTACCCACCTGACGGAATTGTGCGTAAATATTTGCACTGTGCTATGACGATTATATTTAAAATAACTGTTTTTATTAAATCTCTATACCTAATTCGTGCTAATTTAATTCCCTAAAATTAGCGATACTTCTGAATACTTTTCCATTCAAATTACCGTTAGAATTTAACAACATCTGATAGATTAAAAAACTTTTCCCGATAAGCAATGGATATGATGAGGGCAAACAGCAAGATACTGGTTGTGGTGTGTAAGTGAAGGGGGGTGAGAACTACAATATATTAGTCATTTCGATGCGCCTCGAGCGCTTGGACTTAAACATTTTTTGATTGTCTATTTTAACATCGTGGTTCTTTGCCAGAACCCTACTCAACAGTGACATACAAGTATAACTTTGTTTGCTACTTTGCCACTGTTTCAAGGCTCACTGAACCTGATCTCAATTTCTCTAATTGATGACGGCAAACAGCCAGAATCCGGTTTTGGTGTGTGAGGGATGTGGATTAATTGATCTTTGATAATTGCCTCGAACGCTTGCCCGGGAATCAATTTGTGAATCGGTATTTGAACATAGTGTTTCTTTGTAGTTTCAAATAATATTTTTTCATTTCTAGACTTCGAAGGCGAATTCGCTGACAGTCGCAAATCAAAATAGGAGAGCTAATATCATAAATGGCCGTTTTATTTGAGGGTTATTTGGAGAATATGTTGTTTGTATTTGTGACTACTCATCCGTGCCAAGCCCTTCCAACTATTCACAAAGTTGATCACGACGGTTCATAATTGAAGCATTGGAATCACCAGCAGTGCATATCCGTTCACTTCGGGTGGGTGGTGTCCAGTGTTATTTTAAGTTTAATCATCAGAATAACATGCTCGTTATTTAACGCAGTTCGCTTTCTCTTAAACTAACAAACAAAATCAGTCATGTTGGCAAGCGGTTTCAGCAATGAGAAACCATTCCTTTACAATAAACCTATTAATCAGATCTCCTTTTAAACACTAGGCAAATAGCCTCCGGAATGATCTAACATTATTGCTATACCAAAACAGACGAACTTTCAGGATGTATAAATTTGTAACGAGCTTTTCAATTTTATTCACGGAACTCTTCGTTTATAATTTGGATATTAATTGCGGAATGATTAATCCGTTTATTCATAAACATTTACACGCTACGTATCCATAACTACCTTCCATGACAAACCTTCAGGTGGATGCCTTTCCGTTCAAGTTTAAATCCAGACGACACGTTTCGTTGACGAACTGAGATAAACTTATTTTACAATAATTAATAAATTTTTAACATATCATGTACAATTACCAGTATAACCATTAAAATCAGAGCAAATAATCGAAAATATGTTTATTTTTTATACAATCAGTCATACTGTGTTCCATGCAAGGGGCCGTGCGTCGATCTTCACGTTTATCTGATTGGTCAAAACTGGACAGCCATATCAGGTCAGATTAGACCACTGAAAACGTTCAAATGCATACGTGAACAAACGCACGCACGCACACACACGTTTTCCAAGAAGCTAACATTTTACTTCTGAGGCACAAACAGACGTACAAACAAACAAGCTATGAATTGTCTGCGAGAAATGTTAATTATCCAACCATCACAATGGATTGTGATTGAGCTGCGTTCGGTTAAAATGTGAAAGTGTGATTGGCCAATATTTTGGTTACCAATTTTCTGAAAAAATACATTTCAATTGGACTTAGCGCTAAGCTCTACCGTGGTAATTGATGGCCTACCATAACAATCAGCTCAGCTTTGATAAATTCAGCGCTCTTGACCCGAGTTGTATGGCTGTAGATCTATCAAATAAAGGTGGTAGAATATTACATCCGACGTCTGCTATAGCACACAATCAAATGACTTTATCGCTTCGAACAAACCAACCTCACGTCTCCCGAGCTTTGGCCTACTGCACGCCAAACCCGGTGCCCAATCTTCCTGAGAACAATCACGCTCACGTGTTGCACTATCGTGGCGCGCAAATTGCGGCATTCACAGTCGGCGGTCGTGAACTTATTTGCTTACCGCAAGCGTTTGAGCTATTTTTGAAGCATCTCGTTGGAGGACTCCACACGGTATACACCAAACTGAAGCGTTTAGAAATCGTTCCGGTGGTGTGCAATGTGGAACAGGTACGAATATTACGGGGGCTTGGAGCCATTCAACCAGGAGTTAACCGATGCAAGCTGATCGCACCGCATGAATTTGACGTTCTTTATGCGGATTGCACGAATTCAAGGTAAGTTTTCACCATTTCAGACGTTGCAATTATGGTAAAGGAGCAGTGAATTGTTATAATTTATGCAATAGTATTGCATGTTGTTTATCGAAATGTGCACATACTTTCGACCGCGATCGTAATATTGATCTCATAAGATAGAGGCAATATGATTCTTATTAATCACTTCACATGGAATACGCTTTAAAAGATTTTTGGCTATGCTGCGTATACATTTGAATAATGTACGTGCATGTAGTGAGAAACGGAACTTCAAAGAATGAACCGTGTTTTTAATTTGAATTATTTGTTTCAAAAACATTATCCTGTTTCCTACCTGCTTGAATGCTAACAAATTTATACCAAGCAACCGCTGATTGAAATTTCATAGTGCCATGCCTAGATGTGAAGCATATCGTGTCATTGGCTCGAGTATAATTATGCAAACACCAATATTTTGTAAGATATACGATATTACGGCTAAAATGTGTTTGAAAATGCTTAAGTTTAGTAAACTCAACTATCACGTGCTATACAGTTCAACATGTTATATCATCTAAAACTTCGCCTAATCATCGTTTCCAAACATTTCAACACCACACTTCATGTAACTTGCTTCTTTCAAGAAGCAATAATTCACTGGCTTCAAAAAATATACACTTTGAAACAGAGTTTACACATTTGAGCAACTTTGATATATAATCGGTACATGCCCCGTGCATAATGTAATTATAGCATTGATCAAATTTAGGAAACGGTCAGTCTAGCTGAAGGCATGTTGAAACAGAGCAAACAGGAGGGATCCAAGTGGATTCTGGTCTTACTGTCTCCCTACCTGGTGAGTGCAGACAGTACAAAACCGGTGGTGTGGTGTGTGTGATGGAAATGCAGTCAAATGAGCGGACAGGACGTTTAACGATCTCAACTATTCATGGATTCATGCATTACAATTTACACAAGCAAAAATTTTGCCACAGGCTTGCGGTATTGATGTAAATGCGAAAAATAAAAGTATATAACGAGTTAGTCAAATCTACGCCTCACAAATGTTCTTAGTTTGCATATGTGGGTCCATTTTCGTTTCAAATAACGCCAAGCACTGAAATTCCACCATGTGTGGAGTTACGGAACTTCAGATTAACAAAGCACACACCGGCAATTAATAAGAAAATCTCTGATGCAGATGGATACGGTATATCCACGTGTCACTTTCTCATCACCCTCCTGTTAAAAGTGTTGGATATCCTTTGGTAGAGACAATTTTATAGATAAGAAATAAATCACGCCTTATCCTCCTTTGAGTTAATTCACATAGACTCAGATGTCGCAATTTATCAGTGTACGGAACATTGCAAAGACCCATCACTAACTTTGTCCGCTCCGTAATAAATTTTATCGTAGCGAAATTCCAGGGGACGTGCTGCTTGACGCGGAGTCACTTGTAATTGTGTTCGAACAAAGAGCCTCGATGTGCGAAGCATTTCAACAGCATATTTCTATTATAACTATGTTCAACATCTGCATATTGTTTCAAGGCCCTCATTCGTGATTTTGCCGTATCTACTAAATGAGTGTAACTAGCTTTGATTTTTAGAAATTATAACTAGAAAAAAACTTTTAAACCTGTTGTTTATCACACGACTCAAACGTTTAATATTTTTTGAGCACAATGATATCGGTTTCATTATTGCCGCAACTGCAGGTTTAAAAGATCATTTAAGCATAAGGGAAGAAATCTAGATCAGTATTTTTATCCATTTAAATCTATGATGCCTACATAAATAGTCACATATTTTTTTCTGATTGATCAATTTTCTGTAAAATCCTTCAAATTAAAGAATTATTTGTTCATGAACATTTAAAAACGTTACATAATCACTCGCGAATTATACAAACAATTTTTACCCGACAAAATGCAAGTGTAACTTTCTCGGGGAGGGGGGACTCCACATTGCTGTAACGAAATTAGACAAATTAATTTGCAGCGAATCACTCAAATCTCAGTTACATTTGACAAAATTCGATCCTCAAGTGCTGGTTTGCCACTGACAACATTGCACTGAAAATTAATAATTTGGTTACATTTAATCGAAACGAAATTCCACCAAAACGACCACAAACGGTTTAGAATTGCATTTCCAAAGCTATTCGCGCATCTAAAGAAGCGAATGCAATCTTGTGACAAATTTGAGTGCTATCGTTTTACGAGGTAGCTTTATCTAAGCGTGTCAATGGAGAAAGTTGATGTTATATATTTATATTCGTGTATACAAATTTGAAATTAAACAATTTAGGAAAAAGTAATAGAACGTATCACATTTCCGGTTTTAGATATCCATATAGGAAAGATGAAGAATTATGTTAAGAATTATTCCACCGGGAGAAACTTTTGATTTGTGATCTCTTGAATGAAGCGACCTGACTCCTTAAAACTTAGAGGCAAATCTACTTTGTAAACATAGAAGTGGCAATAAATTTTAGTTGAACAAAATATCACTAGATTGAAGTAGTCTTTAAGAATGTCTTCGACATGCGCATCCAACTGGAATCATAAACGCATTAGATGCACATCTGCTCCAAAGTCATCAAAGAAACAGCGTCGAACATCAACAGTGTATCTACAATGGCACTATTTCGTGAAATATTAAGTAAATTTATCAAAATTGCCAGAATTTAGTACGCCTCGTAACTTAGCTCGTAAATTGGCTACGCAGAGTATTCATGTACACAAAGGGACTCATATTCACCACATATTACGCTTCGGTTTGTTTATCCATGTCAATCTGAAAGCGCGATTTCTGATTTGTTAAGTTTTTAATAAATGAACCTGCGGTTCTCATTTACAACACAGTGATTCGTTGTATGAAGTCTATTGATTCTTTGCTATTTTTTACACATTTCCCTACTACAAAAAGTGTATTCTCGTTTTATTTCATCGCATATGACACTTCATTTATTCGTAATTGGCTTGTTAAACAAAATATGTGGTAGCATATGATTCAAGAGCTGCACGTTTGTATTGCAAACTCCGAGTTTGATCATTTTGAATCATTCCCGGATCAACAATGGAAGAAATCCATTCTTCAGCTCGGGCATACATCACTATACCAATTTTGATGACCTGAATTGAGCGTAAAACTCATAGCTTGATGCTGGTGATTTCACAATTGTTTGCTTTGATCGTTTCTCTTTGAAGTGACAAGTTTGCAGTTAAAAATATTGTTCCAAATTCAGGTTGATTGCTTCATTGATTTGCAAGTTTTCTATAAAAAAACTAACTGTCATCTGTGTATGACAAATGATTTTTATGGTCAACATAAAATAGAGTTTTAGGTACTGATTTTGTCATAAAATCATTCAGTTTTGTTTGAAATTTAGGCATTTCGAACATTTATGAGGTCCACAGTGAGCGCAACTATGTTTGGAATACGCAACAATGAATGAAAAATCATTTTTTGTTGTTGCTTACATCATAAGATATAATTTATGCGTCTATTATTTATAGCTTACTGACCCACGACCAGTTTTATGCTGCCGGCACTGAGCAGCAAGTGTTAGTAGTAAGTTCATAAACTTGTAAGTCACCGTTTGGTTTGGACGGTACAAACAAAAAACTTATGTGCTAACACACGTGGATGGTGCTAACCCCAAAGACTTGAACAACAAACCTTATTTGCCTGTATTTTCATCAAGCGCAACCCACGACCGGTTTTGTGTTCTTTGCATTCATCAGATGAGGACACACTATCAGGAGCAAAGGAATTTAAGCAGTTTTTAAATTGTGTGAATTTGTGAACATCAGATAGAACAAGGTAGCCCTGCATGTATTACCCAACAGTGGCTTCAAATTTCGAATAATGTACAAGAATTGTCATGATCACCATTTCGATGTTGTAACATATAAGCTTAATTTATATAATAATAAAAGTTTATACAATTTTTTGCTCTTTCTCCTTGCATGAAAGTGTATACGTATTTTTCACAATGACCAGATTAGATCCAAGCCCAATTGTAGCTGAGTCGAGCCTGTAAGTTACGCTTTTTTATGTTTGCACAATATGCTAGCCGAAGTCTGGAACGATTTCAACCCAATATTATTCCCGGAAAAAACTTGCTGGAATTTTAATAGTGTTATAGATCCTGTGGGGTTAAGCTTTAAACATTCTATCGATAAATGCCGGAAACCGCAGGTAAAGTTTTGTGAATTATATCTAATGAATTAAATCTAATCTAACACGATAAACGAGTATCGCGCGCTCAATCTAAAAAAATTGTGAACGATATTATACTCAAAGCTTCATTGCTGAGTTTCTCCGAAAGCTTAATGAAAACAGCAGTATCTATTACGAAACCCATGTCAGAATCGTAGACATAAAGCTTTTAACAAAAATTTATTTTAACTAATTTCGCACATGGAAAACTCGAAAACAACCAGTAGTATTGATGCTGGCGAGTAAAACCACACGAATGTGAGCTATTCATCATACGCTAATCCTCCTTTTTGCTACAGGACAGAAAATGAAACAAAATGATTTAATTTCCTGTCGTCTTTACAATACACATACACATACGAACAAATAAATCCGCAGACAGCATATCGTCATTCGGTCCAAAGGGGTTCTAATCCTTTAACAATTTGAACGATTTTTCATTAGACAAGAATGAGCAGTCGACTGTTTGTGACTGAACATTGTGATGTGGTTTGACTTGTTCAAATGTAACCATGTATGCATGGCATTTGAGTGCGGGCAACTCGATCCCATTGTATGTTTGAACATTTTACGTTTTCCTTGAAGTTGAGAGATTAGTGAAACTGACCAAAACGTTTAACGTGATTGGCTAAAAATAATTATTGGCTTAACAATTCTATTTAGCGAATAAACTGACGGGTGGCATGATTAACCACATACGCGAAATAAGTAATTTATAGAAGGAGTGATGATGTTTTCGATCAGCTTATAAGACTGACGTGATTGAGGTAGAAGAAAATAATTTCGGGGTATTTAAATAATGTTAATCTGCACATTATATAAATGGTTAATTTCAAGATTGCTCATGTCTGGACCTCAGTTTTGACAAACGCTTTCATAAGGCTGGATAAAACCACGTCTAGATATCTGAGGCCATTTGCACTCGAAGGACGATAAAACGTTAGCAAATGATTTGGAGTCTAAATGCAGGGCTTGAGCAACTCTATACCTCGGGCGTTTATAACATTCTCGAGCGTTCAACCGTAAATCGTTTTGCGATGATGTTTTGAACAGCATGTTCCGTTGTACGAACCCTATTCAATAGTTCTTTTAATTTATAACATTTTTTAACAAATTTTCCACAGTTTGAATGCTCTCTCTCCTTAATAATTAAAAACCCCAAGAAGCAATTTTTCGAATGTAAGTGCAGGGATGTGAGCTAAACAATGCTAAAACTAAACTCGAACAAGATAACTGTATCAAGTTTTGATATGTGAGATTTAAGTCCAAGATAAAATTATCATTGCTTATTTCAAAAGCCATACTCAACGAATCTCAAAACAAAATAAATTGAAAAAAATATTTAGCACAAATTAGTTTGTAATGTTCCAACTTTTTTGGCTAATCTTTCAGTAAAAAAATGATTGACGGATAAAAAATTCATGTTTGGTGTACAAACATGAATAGTTTTCTTCATGTTCGTTATTCGGTCGCACATTTGTTTTATTAAAATCATTTTGGAATCGAATTCAGGGACGATTTCCACGAGACATTTAACAGCACCTATTTACACTCATTTACGCAATGCTAATTTCAAACCCTGTACAGAAATTCAGATTATTTTAGATTTCGCGGCACATCTTCAGTCTGAGACATTCCTGCGCTCAGTACGAATGGAGGTTGTGCAAAGTTGATTCAATACATGCTCCTCCAATTATTCGCCATCCAAAGGTGAATAGGTTGATCAGCTTAAATCAAACTTCCACGTTCCAGTGGAATTTCGTTATACTATATGACGTTTTTTCACATTGCGCAATGATGTAAACTTTGAATATTTATTGGTCGAAACGACAAAACTTAAAAAAGATTCGAATATTTATGCTACTGTTTTAAATTGTTGGTAATTCGCGCAAACACGCGATGAACATACGAATACATTGGAAATTTATTTACAAGTTTCTCCGTTTTACACTCCTAACTGTCGGTTTTGAGTTGAATTCGCTCTAATGCTGCGACCATGCAATCAGGTTCTTAGTGTATTTAACACCGGATTAACGGGAGACAAAAGTATAATTATACGGTTACAGATGAATATGTACAGGCATACAATAGCAACAAGTATTTGTATTCCTCCTGTGACTAAATATGAAACATTGCGTCCATATTTCTAAAGCGTTCTGGACCATACTGCTCAAATCTGGACATCAGGATTCAAAAGTTTAACGTGCTGTTAGAATGTTTATATAACCAAAAATCGGTCTGTCAATGTATTTGATTTAGTACCTTTTTGTTTTCGTTTTAGGTTGCTACCGAGAGACGTTTTGCAACCACAAAGCTCAAAATTGTGCAAATTAGTACTTCACGCACATGTGCATAAAGCCATGTGTTTTGCAAACAAACTGACAGATGATAGCTCTGCTTCACTTTGATCGTTTTTTCATGCTTTGCACTGATGCTATTTTGAACGCTGTTGTGGTGTGGCTATTGAGAAGCCGGGTTATTTCTGTACGATAAATATTAAAACTTGAAACTTAAATGAACGTAAACCAGGAGACTGAGATATTTTGATCTGGTTGTTTATTTAAGCCTTACTGCTGGAGATCGAAAATTTATGTTGTGTTTGAATTCATCGCCGTAACCAGGTGTACATTGTGCTAAACAATTACAAATGCTTTTCAAGAAAACAAAAAATGGTTTATGGTGTAATGATACATCAAAATCCTCTTGCTTGCAACTGATATTATTGTCTTCAACTTCGAGAATACGGGTAAGAATAGGTTCGGCATACGTCTAAGTTATCAGTAGCATGAAGCTACAGTGGTGGTCAGTGATATTGCACAGACCGAACAGTGTGCTAGTTTAGCGGGTGGGAGTAGAGAAGCCGGAAATGATTATGTCAGGTCAGTTGAGGTCAACCAGTGTCACGTGACCAACCTCAGGCCAATTATCGCATCTCCGTTTCATCGGTCCAACAATAACCACCCTACCACCCGTGGTGCACGCACACACATCGATTGTGTCTCGATTCATCCGCTGGTCAACCTTTCCAACACTGATCGCATTTACCCACGAATCCCACAACACAAGAAAAGCCAATTGGACAAAGGCGTTTATCACGCACAAAACAATGAACAAACCACACGCATATGCTATATAGGCAAATCCAGCAAGCACAACACTGATCCTAAAACATGTCTATCCCGGTTGTTCGATCTGATTTGTCGATCGTTATCATGTCAAAAGATACATTTCAAGCCACGCACGGCTCGTTTGTCCGAATTTGACGAATCACATATCGTTCTATTGTGACTGATCTTGTCCGTCTTCTCATGATCCCGAACATGTTATCATTCTAATCATTCAACGCAAAGCTTCCGAAACTCGAAATATTACGAGTTCGTAATTGTCGCCGTCGATCTTTTCAACACTTCATGCACTTGTGTTGCGCCGGTGCGTAGTGTTCTGCATATCATTCGAAAACTCGTGATTAGCACTCATCTATAATGTACTTTGCACCTCCACACTAGGCCGTCGCCATAGATTCCGGATTATGTACTGGACCCGCATTCAAAAATGGCATGCTGAGGTTTTAGGGTCAAGCACATGTTCCTAAACTATGAGAACACGCGGCAGAATTCAATTCACGAATCACTTGTCTGTAGTCCATACGTTCTAACCATTTCCACAACGCGGTTAATAGAAAACAAATAGCCTGTCTTCAACAGCCTACTTTAAGAGATTGTGCGAGATAATCCTCAAATCTTTTTCATCTCGCCTTCAGTTTGTAGATGTTTGCGTGTCGGACTATATTTTAGTTTTGTCGACGAAAAAACAGTCATAACAAGAATGAAATTATTAAAATTACAATGTTGCTAGGATAGCTGGAAAAAGTACTTCGTAAAATTCTGAGTATCATTCACACCCTCAATTTATAGAGATACATTTGCTCTAAATATAACTAACAACTGTACAAAGCGCATAGCTTTTAAATGCGAAAATATTGTCATGTTTTATGACGATATGTTCTACAACAACATATGGCATGTGAACCAACCCTAGACATCAGCTGCACGAGCGTCAACCTGCATTCAATAAGAAGAAATGTGATGAAAAACAGAACTTCTGTCCCTCGAGTGTCATTTTAGTCAATGGTATGTCGCAACATCATAATTGCCCTGGTTCTGTGTGGTTTTTCCATAAATCACATGACCTGTAAAAATCAATACGGAATGTCTGGACAAGTTTCGCGCCTTTTTAATTAAGGCAGTTTTAACACTTCCAGCATTCTTTTAGATTGCATCAGAAATCAAATAAATGTTTGAAAACTACGTGAAGTCGTATGAATATTAGGCTCAATTTTACGACAAATTCAGTTTAGATGTTTTCAGATGATCCAGAGTTCAATCGAAAAACCTTTGTTTAAGTTACGTTTTTAGCAGCGAAACGGCGAAAATGTTTAGGTCTGTATGGTACAAAACATGTAAAGCTTGTTTTCGTGTAGAATAATCATTCAAATTTATATTCCATTTAGGTTTTGAAATATTTTTGAGCATAATACTGGGTGTTTTGATTCTCTATTTTGAATAATAATACCTTTTATAGATTTCATTGGTTTTAGAAGAATTATGAGTATTAAGAATTTTTATTTGGATAATTTTGTAATGATAAAGTTTGCAACTAGCTCTCAATATTCTTCCAAATAACCGAACGCATTGTTTTTTTAATCAGCGCTCGACCAGGTAGGCCGTCCAAGCGTTTCATATCCTCAAGTTCCTCTCCATCTAATCCAACTTCGGACCGCCTTATGGAGCCCTTGATAAAGACTGCGCGTGCTACCGCTCTGGGTAACTCAATGGAAGCCACAAGATGGTTATTGCCATCGAGAATGAACAACGAGTTCCGATTTTCTAAAAATAATGACACCCTCTCGATACAACCTACAATGTCCTCGGTTGGTCTGAACACTGATATTTTTGGATACAACGTGGCTAGAAATTTTTCACAAAATGCAAATAATACAAACGGATCAATCGAGAACGATAGTGAAAAAGATGAGTGCGTGAACACGAGGATGATAGTAGATTTATTTTTCCCAAAAGGAAAAGAACATCATGAAACTATCGACGATTATTTACTTTTGAGTCGATCAACCCGAGCTGTGAAGAACGATTTTGATCAGTTTTCCGATAAAGTCGAGTCAGGTAAGTTTATTGTCATATGATGCTGTTTTCTTCTACTTTCAAAATATAATAAACGGAATTATTCTAATTGATCAGTTCACACTGTTCGATAACAGATACATTAAAAAAGTTTGGTTTTGTTTCGAAAACAAACTACTGATGCTGTGAAATAAATGGAAGAACTATAAAGTTCATTTCGGTTATATGTCGCGTACATTTTTAGGACCGTTTTTGCAGAGGTTCTGATTCTGAAATTTTACGTTCCGTAGGTGACTGCATGAATCCAAATTCATCACCGGTTGTGGTGCTGCAACGAAACCTTATTTCTTGAATGAATTCTCGCTAAGCTTGAAGTGTCCTTATCGGGCGACTATGGTATGTCACGAAATTGTAAATATGGTATAAATTAATTTATGGGCTTCGGTGCTTGGAAATCTCAGGTATGCTAACGACTACGAATAATGCCGTATAAGCCTTATTTCACTGTGGCTAAGAACTTCTACATTTTGTTATCATTTCTTCAGTGCTGCAATACATTCTGATCTTCACTCTACTGCCTTTACCTGATGAGTGCAAAGAGAACAAAACCAATCCTGTT